>MU270075.1:0-126758 GCA_021432635.1 Thozetella sp. PMI_491
CGGCCCTTCGTCTTGATCACTCACTCTCAGAGATCCCTGATTCCGGGTTTCGGGGCGGCGATCTCTAGAAGAGTGTTTGTAAGCTTCCCTTAGCTGTTCTGTGTCGCTTTGAAAGCAACACTGATCAGTGTTTGGTAAGCGTACGAGATCTCGTAAAGCAATAAAGCAAACAAACTGTGTAAATCCGTATCGTGTATTAGTATCTATCTTGTGTATTGTCATTCCTAAGAGCCAATAAGCTCAGGAACGACTTTTATATGCTCCCATTGATCACGTAAGAAGAATCCACGTGATCAATGGGATCCTAATACTACAGATCCTCCACAGCTCGCCAGCGCTGCGAACAGCTATTCCAACAATTGGCATAATCTAGTAGTGCGTCGGAGAGCTGCGACCATGGAAGCCACGTGTAGCCACAACCGACGGTCGGGTCCGCATTTGCGAGCACATGCTCCTGTATGACCCAGATGCGGTGCCACCACTCCTGCGATAGGATCCTCTGGAGTCCAAGCGCTATGTCCTTGGGAAAGTCTTCGTATATTTTCCCTTCCAGAGCCCCCGGAACTTGAAGAGTCGACATCGTCCCTTCGATCTCAGCATTCGGGGGTCCAAGCCAGATGAGGACACGTGACGCCCGAGAGTATATGTCACCCATCTGCTTGACTTGCTCATTGCGCTCATGTATATCGGCTTGGTTAATACATACTGCATCTATCCAGAGAGTTCGAGAAGTGTCCGGCTGGCGGATATACTTCAATGTTGTCCAAAGATTCCTAGTAATTGACGTTGGTTGACTGTCTAGGATTATCTCGTTTCGCTCAGTTTGATCGCCCCAGACATATGACAGCGCTTCGTACTGCGGCGTGGCACTCTTGAAAGGCACCACCTCCAGCGAACAGGTTATAATAGAGTCGTGTTGATCACTTGGTTCGAGCTTTAGCACCCTAATGTGCTGAGGTTCCAGGACAGAGTATGCCATTCCGGGTTCGATTTCGACCGGGGAATCGAAGACAATGGAGGCAGTGGGTATGTCTATTGCAGGAGCTGTAGGAGCCTTAGCGAGAAGTGTACGAGAGAGAGGCGGATATTGCTGGCAAAGGCTTTGTATTGTCATATAAGCAGAAAAACTTTTGACAAGAGTTGTGGATGTTTCACAAGGCTGCCGTATCGCATAGCTACAAACGGCTGGGTATACGCTGCTGACAAGCTTTGGCTGCGCAGCTGCATGCGCTTGGAGAGTGCGGGAGACATGATCGGACCGATTGCCAGCACGGTTGCAGCTGGAACACACAGGATGTCATGTGATTTGTTCCGCCCGCCCCAGTATGCGCGCCTGGTAGACGCGGATCCTCCATAATCATTCTGCACGTCTTATATTACCTGATCAATCCTACCAGTGTCAGATAGAATAGATCGGGGTAATCTTGTAAAGAACACGACTTTCTCGAAATAGTCGGTGCCTGGGAACCGCCGGGACTCATGTTTTCCCGGTCCTTCGACAAAATCGGGTCGTGGGGCAAGAAGGCCATTGTTGAAGCCACAGCTTGTAAATCCTTGGTCAAAGACATACACCCACAGCCCCCAACCCATATCTGGGCCAAGTTTTTAGTAAATTTCTGCAGACCTCGCTGAACATGACTGTTTGGTTAGAAACCGGTTCGGCGTGTTCATGAGGGACCGCGTGCCCCACCAGTGCACGAGCTGAACCGCGAGACGAGGCGAGTCGCTTGCAATTAGCATCGAGGTTCATGGAGGACTTGGAGGAAGCGCATTTGAGAACAGCATCTTTCCTTTCCCTTCTCCATATGTATTGTGGCCAAAACTGCCCTGAAACTATTTTCCGTGTTCACAGGGGGCTTAGTGTGAAGTTTGTCGCCCTGGGCGTCTGTCCGAGGTACTAAAAGCCTTCCGCCAGCGCTGCCCTAACCTACGAGGTGCGCCCATTTTAGCTACCTTTAATTGCAGTTTCCGGGCCGTCGGGTTACGAGTGGGGCGCGGGGCAGGGCCTTCAGCAGCGGGGAACTAAATCAGCGCTGGGATAAACAGAGGCGTTTGCCGGTCAAGATCCTAGCATAAGGGGCGACTGCACTATCTTGGCCCTAAAAACAAGCATTGTGCCTTCCAGGGGGGGAGCGAACCAGGAGGATGGTCCACACAGTTCCCCCTTGACGCACAGAGGGTGGGCTCCCCCCCCGGGGCCCCCTCAACCTCTCCCTCCCTTTCTCCATTCTTTCCTGCTTCTTTTCTCCACCAAATGCACATGGGGCCCCGTCTCTGATGCACGCGTCTATAAATTTACATGGCTAGAGTCTTACTAGTCCGAGGATAGGAGAATATTCTCTCCGCGAGGAATTTAACCATTCCTCATTGCTTCATCTCCCATCCATCCCTTTCACTGAAGAAACTGGTCTTAACGATTAGTGATGTTTATGGCAACACCTCGCCGCCCGGTTGACCTGGGCGGACTCTTGCCGCCCGTTGCTAGCTGGTTGCATCTTTCTTCCCGAATTACCGAGGCTCCTACCATGCATAGCGCTACCTGTTTGGTCCTCGACTAAGCAAGCAGAGGCAATTTTACCCAGAGTTATTTCCCGTTAGGGAACTGCGTGGCCTCATTAGACCACGTTTAGAGCAGCCACGGTGCAGTGCTATCTTTGCGGTAAAATGAACAGGAGAGGGATGGCCTGCTGTAGAACCACGTGGATTGGAACCAGCACGGTCTAGGCCCCTCGGGCGGCTGCTTAGCGACGGAACTATCATCCCGTGAGGACCCTAAGCGCACCAGCCACCACCCGTCTTAGGTGAAGCCGAAGCGAGAAGTTAATCTTATCTTCAAAGTTATCGCCCGGGGCGCACACCAATCCACAACAACGTGGTCTTGGCAAGCAAGGAACGAAGAACTAAGCTCTCCTAGTGGCCAATATGGAAAACACCTTGCTGGAAGTCACGCTTGAGGGAACATGGCGACCGGCACAACGTATAAATCATCATTGCCTCTCGCATCATGCAGCCACGATATTCCAGTCCTGCCTCCATTTCAGCTCATCGGCATAGACAGTCACTCGTTTTCAACACTCGTTACTTTGGAATCTAGGCTCGATAATTCTTTCATCGAGCAAGATGAGGGTAACTCTCGCTACTTCGGCCGTGCTCTTCGGTCTGGCCCTCGCAAACCCTGTTGCGCGACGGCAGGAGCTCGACTATGACGCTTACGAGTCTGCCAACGCTGTGGCATCCACTGTCGCTCCTCCTATCGGCGATGCTGCTCCCCAGGAGACCGCCAGCTATAACCCGGCCGCGGTCGAGTCTGCTGTCGTTGCCAACATCATTTCTGCTCCTCCGAGCGATGCGACCGATGCTCCTGCGGCCGTCGTTGGCAAGCGTGCAGCCACGTCTTGCACTACCCGTACGATCAACGGACCAAAGGTCACACAACCTGCCGATACGCCCGAGGCGTTTCTTGCCTATCAGCCATTCACGGATGCCGCTATGAATGCTGCCGTCCCTGCCGGTTATGAAGCCACCGAGGGATTCGTGAACATCCAGGCCACCGCCCAGAACAAGAACTACCTTACCTACACCTCAAAGATCACAGCTTACGATCCTGCCCAATGCGCGGCGGTCTGCGATGGCATGGCTGGATGCAACGCCTTCGTCATCTACAACGAGCGTGTACCTCTTCTCGTCAGCACTCTGACCCAGGTCCCTGACGCGAATGTATGCCCGGGCACCGCTACGTCCTCTTCTGGAACCCTCATCAAGTGCGCGTTCTACGGTCAGCCGGTAACTACCGACCAGGCCACCAACGCCTATCAGTTCCAGGGTAAATTCAAGGTGGTCTGGACTGGAGCAAATGCCTATTCCAAGGTCGTCCCCCCACTCGCTGGTTGGAGAGGCCCGGTATCATTCAATGGCAAGGCTATCGACGCTCCGGCTCCGGCGAAGGCTGGATTTCTCCGGTCCCAGACGTTCGGCGCCAACGTTCCCTTCGACCCTTCCCAGTGCGCTACTGGCTGTGTGACCCTTACAGCGGCCAACGCTCAGAGCGGCAACTTCAGTGGCGCCGCCTGCATGTTCTTCGATGCCTTCATCATGTACAAGAACGGGCTCAACGGGGTCTTCACCTGCAACTACTACAGCATCGAGTACGACGCGACCTTTGCTACCAACAGCGGCTCCACTGACGCCAATGGAAACAAGTTCACCGTTGACCATAGCTATGGCTACTATGTCGACCTTGATCTCCAATCGACTTGCTCCTCCATCTTCGTCTCAACAACTACCATCCTTCCGTAAGTTCTACACATTGCTGGCCAACCTTATGTGGTATGAAATGGCGCTAATCCAGTAAACTAGCACTGCTACGATTACTAGCCCCGTAATCACGTACCAGCGCCGCGGGGCTGCCGGTGTTGTCAACGTCCCGGCTGCTGCCTCTCCCTCTGCCTTCTACTCTGCTTGTTCTTATATCGGCATCACCTCCACCGTCTCGACCACCACGGCTCCCACCGCAACTTCTACGGTCTACCCTGCTGCCACCTGCAACCAGGGTCTTGAGTACGCTGTCTACTATCTCAATCACGACGCGAACTCTTACGCGCAGATTAATATTCCCACTCCAAACCTGGCCATGATTAGAAACCCTGCCGCGCTATTCAACTATAGCATTTTCGACGGCGCTGTCATCGTGGGTAGTGGCTCTGTCCCCACCATCGGCACCGACAGCACCTGGAACTTTCCCTACCCCACGAACCTGTACAGCGGACCTGCTCTTCCAACAAATATGTGGGCTGTCCAGTACCGTGGTTACTTCCGCCCGACTATGAAAGGCGATTACAAATTTCAGGCGCAAAACACGGATGACTTCCTCGGCATTTGGCTTGGCACCAATGCGAAGCAGGGCTGGACCTACGCCAACGCCAACATGTTTGACGTCTGGCCCAACTCTTCGAAGTACGTGTACTTCACTGTCGATGACAGCAACATTAATACATATATCCCTTTCTTTGTGATCTGGGGCAACAGCGACGGCCCCGGCGGCTTAGACCTTACTTTCAGCGACCCCAACGGCGCTGTGATACTGAGCAAGGGGTCATCCAAGAACGACCAAATCCTCTCTAGCTGCTCTGGTGGCGTGAGCGCTGCTCCAGCCTGGGGCCAGTTCGGTTTCACAAACGGTCTATAAGTTTGTGAAACTGAGGTCCTGAGAATTAGAAGTTTAGGCCGGAAAAAGCTAGTTCAGGTTAAAATTTGAAGCTTTTATTTTAAGGCTAATTATGAATAAATATATTATGCTCATACGAGGTTGTTGCCAATTGCAATCTTTCCGTACAGTTGGCTGCATTTCTCACTGTGAAATAGCAAGCCCATACTCCACCACACCTCTAAAACCAGCCATATAATCTAAGGAATATGTTCAATATTGTGCAATCATGAATAGATAATACTCCCACCGTCCTGTTTTTACAGAGCACCAAGCATTCGGTAGGATTACTTGGAAGTAATATACTGGAATCGGTGAGGTATGGTGGATTTTCTCCGCCGACTGCAGGGGGTGGTGAAACTTGCTAGGTAGTGAAGCTTCTTAAGTTGGCCTGGTACATTCGGCCCTGAGTCAGCTATGAGTAGGAAGAAGCTCGCTAACCCCGACCAAAGGGGAGGAACGATCAACCAACCTACGGATCGTTCTTTTCTCTCCCACCATCCATAGACTTACACTGTCCCAGCGGCCCTGCCTTAGAGCCGTATATGCGTGGCTATGGCATTGGTACCGCGTTGCAGCCACTAGACTATGGCGTGGGTGTGCTTTGCGGTGGTGGTTTCGTCTGCTACTTCGTTGCGAACCCCCCGTCTTAAACACAAGAGTAGTTAAACATTGTTATCAATCACTTGAATATCACGAATTCTTGATAATTATATAGTTACTCTGTATTATCAACTTGTATAACATAAGATATAATCATCAATCCTAAATGATAATGTTGATTAAGGATAAACTACGCCTATATAATTTAAGATAGATGGGTCCAACTGGTTAAATGAGTATTCTAGTATTGAATCGTTCCAGATTCCATATAACATAGCGTCACACGTTGTTGCGATAGTTGAGAAATTAGCAGCTGGCCCTCCTATCAGGCTCACGCTTGGAATAGTTCTATTGTTCTCCCCAAAGACTCGACCAGTGATAGTCCCATTTGGCAGAAGAACCAGATACAAGGTATTGGCCCAGCTATTAAGAGTCGTGATAGCGAAAGCTAGCGGCTGGGTTGCTACAGGGATTGAATCTATCACATCTCCTAGAATTATGTCAGCCGAGAAATGGTAGAGGCAACAGGCACCAGGTGGCAAATTACCTATTTCCCATTTTGAATTAGCGTAGTTACTAGTAAGTATGGACGCGTCTGTGTCTGGAAACGCTGTCTCTGTGACCAGCGTCATTCGGCTGAGTAGGTACGAATTATTGTTAGCCCACTGAGGCTGCGGGGCCATGGCTAGATTTGCTTTGGAGACGACGCCCGACTTGGGAGCTATTTGGATCGGAATTGATGGATTCGAGTCATTCACGACAGTAAGATAGCCGTATTGGTTTTGATAAGCTAGGACGAAATCGCCGGGGAGGTATGCCTGCCAATGCGCATTGAATGTTGCCGCCAATTTAGAACCTGGCCATATGGTTATATTGGCGTTTCTGATATCTTCTTTTTGCGTCCAGCTGTCGGCGTTAATAGCATTGATCGTGTTATTAGAGGTTAAGAAGTATACGTTGGTGTTTCCGCAGTCCCAGTCAATACATGCTGCGGACGCTAGCGAGGTGCCCGAGAGGACGTCGAGCTGTTGGGACGTCGCGAGCATTATGTTGGAGAGGTTAAAAGTCTGCCATTTATTGGCGGTGGCATTAAATCGTCGTGCGATCAAGTTATTGTATGGGTCTTGGAAAAAGATTGTCCTTAGGTAATAGAGATTGAAATTCGCTGATGCATAGTTGGTGGCAGCTAGTTGCGATATCGGCAGGATGTTCTGGGTCTTATCTTGTTGGATGATCTGACCATTAACTTGTTGGTTGTGGCGACTTATAAGACCTCCAGCAACACCGCCAGCTATGGCTCCGAGCACAACGAATACTGCGACAGGCAGGATGTACCGGTAAAACCTTTGTTGTGTTACGCCAAAAATGGTCGGTTTTGCTTCGGTCTGTACTTCGCTTTGCCCTATCGGTCCGTGCGCGGGTTCACGGCTCTCAACAATGTGTTTTGAGACTCCTTGCACCGCTGTGCGAAGGCCGCTGCTATCTGCTTCCACGTCGGGGGCATCAGGGGAATCGGAATCCGCCGATGAGCTTAGAAGTGCAGCCCCTAACCTTAGGTGTTAGGTCATGGATAGCTATGCTTGACACACGGTCTTCAACTCTTGCACACGATAGTAACTCACTCTTTGAAGAATTGATAATCTCCTCCTCGAGGCGCCTAAATGCCCTCTCTCTTCCTTCTCCATAGAGAAGCGGCATATGGATGTCGAAGATGCCTAGAAGCGAATATGCCTTGTCTTCATCACGCGTTGTCTCGCGTGATCTAATCCATGACATTCGCTCGGGGACACTAAAGTTGGATAAAGGATAGCCTCGAAGAGCGTCTAGAGGGATATTCGTGGCACTTTGTATCTGCCGCTCGAGGGAGCTCTTATCGCCGAGACGCTCGCCATCGCGAGAGAAAAACTCAACCGACGCTGGAGCAATAAGCTCCTGAAGAGTCCACCCACGGGTGAACCATACACTATTAGAGAAATCCGCCTGCCAGTCGCTGCCATGGGTACCTCTTGGGACGTCGATAAGGTAGACATAGCATCTAGCTGCATCGCGATACCAACGAAACATACTGTTAATAGCC
The DNA here is from genome assembly GCA_021432635.1 of Thozetella sp. PMI_491. Taxonomy (NCBI): domain Eukaryota; kingdom Fungi; phylum Ascomycota; class Sordariomycetes; order Chaetosphaeriales; family Chaetosphaeriaceae; genus Thozetella; species Thozetella sp. PMI_491. Next base: position 7,884 of record MU270075.1, read on the forward strand.
TCCGAGAGCTCGGTACTACTTGCCTTATCGATACAGCATGTATCAACCCAGAAATATTGCAAGCCATCTCGTCTAGCTTGCTTTGCACAAAACTCGAGCTTTATATATCCAGCTTTCTTCCTCCCTAAACCATCGCTGAGGTCCTTGAAAGTGACCTCCTCAGAGCACCATCTGTGTGATAATATCGCATACGGAGGAATAGGATTGTAGAATTCTTCCGTCAGGCAAATATTGCCCGCGGAATCGCACTCTAAAAGTCGCATATTTCGCAGCGAGTTTGACACACTGGCCCGAGCGTGACCTGACGGTGTTTGTGCCTTTCTACGCGGTTTAGACCGGCTGTATTGCTATCTTTAACATTATTCAGAGATGCTGAGGAGTTTTCAGAGATGTTGGGGAGTACTCAGAGATGTGGAGGAGTACTCAGCGATGCTGAGGAGGACCTCAAGGAGACGTAGTGCTACTTTGTAGGTAGGTGCGGGGTAATACTTGACTGAATATTTGTGCAGCCTCGTAGGCTGAGGTTGGCTTGTACTCACGTGATGACGCCATACCATTATAAAAAGAAAGCTGAGAGATTGAGTGTAACGTTATGTGGGCGAGGCGGCCAGCCCAACAGTGGGGGCCCTACACTAGAGTAGGCGACTCGCAGCCGAACGACTAGCAATCTTACTTTTTTATATGGATCAACCTCTGTTACGATAAGTGGGACTGTGATGTACGGTATGTTAAAAGAGCCTGGAGGAACTATAACTTGGAAAGTATCAAGAGTAAAACATTAAAGGATAATACAAAGGACAACCTAATCTAATTTTAAACCCCTTTTATAAAAAGTGAGTGCCCCTTTGTGTTATACCATTGTTAAATCTAGACCAGAAACCTAACCTAACTTATACTGCTAGTTACAGCTATAGTTAGCTATAGCTCAACTGCCGTTTAACTAGCCAGCCAGCAGTAAGGGGAACTCCTCGTACCAACACATCGTTTTCTAGCTAGAACTTTGACAGATATATCTTATAGCCAGAGCGTAACAGCTGTTCTGCTTCTTTCCTTAGCGGGGGATCTTTAATCCAATAGAGAACTATCTACACCAACCCCTAGCTGCCTCCTCTCACGCTCCCCGTGAGATTTTCTAGTTTATCCACGGCAGTATTACTCCCGATGCTGCACTACTCAGAGGTACCAGGGGTTGCGTTCAATAACCTGGTCCTTCTTTACGTTTTAGTGCTTGTCACTGTATTATGGATGAGTAACTACTCGTTCCAGAGTCTAATAAAGTTGAGTCGAGTTATTAAGCCCTTGAATTGAGGACCGCCATGCCCACTGCCTATGCAACCTCCGCCACCAGCCTCATATTATCACTGGTTCAGGTCGACAAAATAGAGGTAGCTTTGTCCAGGCTCGGCCGTGCTGAGCGCGCCGGCAGAGCCCAATCATGCCCCTCTGTTGACCCTGCATCCAGTTTTTATTGCTAACTTTGCTCTGCTTCATACCTAGAGATCCAATATATGTATAGCGAGATCTAGCGAGCACCCATATCGGACCCCCCCCCCCCCCCCCCGGCAATGATAGAATTCGCGCAACGAACACTCGTTAGCGCCCTGCTTGAGGCGCGCGCATTAAGATGGGACCCCACCAGTAGGTAGGCAGTGGCGAGTGCGATGAAATATTTTATGTTATTCTACCCGGCTAAGCTCTCTGTGGCTAGCCAGCCATGCTGCAAGTGGCAGGTCGCAACCAGACGCTCTTGGCCCTGCATTTGCAACCTATCACGAGCCTTGCAGCCCAACGTGGAAGGGCTGAGGATGCAGTCACGGAGTCGCCCAGTAAATTGGGGGCGAGTTCCAAAAATGGAACGCAAACGTTAAACGAGGGGCCCATATCAAACCTCTCAAAGCACCGATCCCGTCTCACTGCCATTTCTTAAAGAGCGGTAAAGTGCCTGGTTGCTAAGGAGGGTAGGCACGATCAACTTAGACAGCAGCGGCTCTACCTTTCTACGACACCCCAAGTCTTGGGTCGCACACTTCATGGAGTCGATGGCCTTATATACGACCCCAAGCGCTCTTTGGTCTGCGGCCTGCGCAGTTGGTGTGCTATTGTTGCTGGGATGGTGGTCAGCACGGTTGGGGAACTCTCATGAGCCGCCGAATGTGCAGCCACGAATTCCCTTTCTAGGCCATACCTTGAACATGATTCGAGATGGGCACAATTTCTGGCTCAAGCTGCAGTCAGTTGCTTCTATGCATAGTCAGCATGTGTGACGATTCAACTAATGTCCAGGAATCAGGCTACACAAGACCCTGCCTATTGCGACACTCCCAATCGGCATTCGCGGCCGCATGTATGTGATAACAGACCCAGAAACGATCGACGCCATGTTTGGCTCTCGTAGTTTGAGGCTTGGACCAATACTCGGAGATCTCATCCAGCACTGGGCCCCTTTGTCTATGCCTGCCGTCAAGGACTTCAAGGTCACATTCCAAGAGAGGTGGCTGAGGACGGTCTACCGCAGCCTCACCGGTGACGAGTCCTCTTCCTTAATTTTAGTCTCTTTGATGGAGACGGGCCAGCAGATTGATTCCATTCCAAACGGCGGGTTAGATATGGAGGATGTTGAAATATGGTTCAGAGATATGGTCACGCAATCACTACTGGTGGCATTTATCGGAAAGCAGTGCGATTGGAGCCGTGATGAGCGCTTCATCAATAATTATTGGTACATCGCCTCAGAATATTGAAGAGGCAGACGGACGAAATGAATGCGTCATCCACCAACCGTACTAATTCTTCCATAGGAAGTTCGAGTGGGATCTCCACCACTTCGCCCTAAGCCCAGCGCCTTCGATCACTGCCCCAAAAGCCTTTCACGGTCGCAAATACGTCCTCGAGAGGATCAGATTGTGGCTATCAGTGCGTGGTGGCTCTATAGAGGACCCGAGCCTTCCTTCTTTCATCCGGAATCTCATGATGCTTACTGACGATCTCGGGTGGTCTTTCGAAGACCGGGCGGGGATGCTGTTTGTCGTGATTCACGCTGCGCTATCAAATGCAGTACAAACGATTTTCTGGCTGTTTGCATATATATTTACAGACAAAACTCTGCATGCCCGGCTCCGGGAAGAGGCTCGAGGATTGGTTTTCGGCAACCCTGCTGAGGGCGGAGAGGGAGCTGGAACTGGACGAGCCGGCATTCCCTTGAATATGGCGACCTTGGAGTCCTACACGCCGTTACTAGTCTCCTGTCTGAAGGAGCTCCAGAGGGTGGCTACCATTGGGCCAATAGTCCGTATCGTCCTGGAGGACACGCCAATATCTTCTAGAGGGACGGGGTATATCCTCAAAAGAGGAGCCATGGTATACGCCCCTTCGATAATTAATCACAACAAGGAACAGCATTGGGGCAATGGTGCTCATATTTTTGATCCAGAGCGTTTCTTACGCCATAAGGACCAGACTTCGTCACAGCCAGGAATTTTCTTCCCATTTGGAGGTGGTAGAGACTCTTGTCCGGTGAGCCACCTCTCTACCGCTTTCAAATGTCTATCCTACCAAATTATTTAAGTCGGTTTGTTGAGGCCAAGCTAAAAATTCCTCAAGGGACGCAGTTGGGCAATGGCTTTCATGTGCTGGATTATGATTCTAGTACTGCTTGGTGTAGATATTGATGCTACTGATGGCAGCTCCTTTTCGATACCAGACACTGGGGAACTACCAATCACTAGTCTGGTGTGGAGGATGCCGCTGGCTACGGACTGGAAAGGAAGGGTTAGGAAGCGGAGTAACTGGTCCGCTGTAATGGAACGAATATTCGACTCCCGAGACCAGGATTCTACGCCCTGACCGTGGGTGCCATGGCAAAGAATCACATAGAATGCTCTCATCTCAGCATTATTTGTGTTCGATATTCTAAGATTAGGCTTCATTTATCGATACTATTTACCTTGATAATGTGTTCATATCACTAGTTTCTCCCCCTGTGGTCATTATCGTATACTGCGTTCCGATTGGGGTAATACTAGAAACAAGGTTGGGGTTGATCACTCGTATTCCGAGACGCTGCACTACTCCCCACTTCTGTCTCCTAGCGTAGAATCCTGGCTTTTACACTACTTACAAATATATATATATGATATGATAAATTGATGCTATTATAGTTCTATTGGCGGAGTGTTTCAAGCTACTTGATCCATAAGGTGTTACAGCTACTTTCATCCCACGCTTCGCCGTGCATTATTCCGTGGATATAACACTCGCTAACCACGGTCCACTGCGATCCATTAAAGCGAAGAACATACGGCGTGTGAGATCCCTGTAGTAGCACCACTGAGTCTCCCTCCTGAGCGTTTCGAGATGCCATGCCGATGCGATCTCCCTCCGTCCTCACCAGCCGCTTGTTCTCCCACCACGACGCCAGCTGGCTCTCAGCATGGTTGGCCATCGCCACGTCTTCTCTGCGCGACAACGCAATCTCTAGCACGCACTTTACGCACTGGACTAGCACACGAACATCGTCTCGGATCCGGCCGCGGTGGCAGCTTGTTGCAGAGGCTCGCTTATCCTGCAGGAATGAGAACTCCTTTGCCATAAACTTTTCGAATTCCCGAAACTGCTCTTGTATCTCATCCAAGGTCAATTCCATCTGGGAATTGTCTGCCACTGCGCACATAGTCCGCTCGAAGGCCTCCCTGGTGGATCCACCGGTGCCATCGGTGTGATCGTCCCCCGACCCTGTGGCAGCGGGTTTGGCGTCCACACCGGCGACAGCTCGCCATCGAAAATAGCAACGAATCGCTTTTAAGAAATGTCGCACAGCCTTGGGGTAGTCTCTCATCTTCAGGGGATGCCGCGGAATCGTCTCACGTACCGGCCCTGCGACTGCTATCCTGTCGAGCACGATTCCCTTGAGGCGGAGTAGGTTGTCGTTGCCACCCCCATTGCCGAAGATGGCGGCACATTTGGAGGATTTACTCGCTGTCCAGTCGTCTCCATGGTAGTGTGGCGTCTGGTCAATGGCGTTCCACATAATCTCCGGGTGGATGTTGTCGTCGGCTTGGGCCGGGCACAACACCCACGACGGGAGCCCGGGCGACTCGTATCCTCGGCAGCCAGCACTCCCGGCTAGGATCCCTAGTGTGCCAGACACTTCGATGCAGTGTTTTGTGGCATCAGTAAACACCTTGTTTACGCCGGCCCCATAGTCAATGCTCAGCGGCCAGTTGAGATGCCTTTCTCTAGACACTGGGGTCGTAAGGCCGAGCATGGCGTAGACGCGGTCCCGCGGATTCCCAGCCTCAGACTTGGTCCCTGTCAAAAGGTTACCCTCGAGCGGGCTATCTGCCGACGATTGGAAGTCCTTGCGTTGTTCGATTAGCATGGTCAGGTACCCTCTGCTGGTCAGTTCGTCGCTGGTGAAGCTTCGGACGGTCTCGATGGTCTCCCAGTCAATCTGATAAGCACCACATATCACTTGTGCCTCAGATGAAGTCGCAATCTCCTGGATGATCCAAACTCTCCTGAACCAGGGCCGGCCAAAGACACTCTCTAGCCTCGAAAGCAGCCGCATGTACTGAGGTGTAGTTAGGGCGCGCTCCGGAAAGACGCGACCCACAATCCCATATTTTCTTTTTCTGGGTTGGATTTCCCGGTAGATGGCATTCCAATCTCGTATCCATACCATGTCCATGTCTGGATTCCGGCGGAAATACCCAGCCAGGGTCTCAAGCATGCGAAAGACCTCAGCTGTATGGACGTCATGCTCGCCGAGCCAAATCAGCGTGCGGCAGCCGTTCTGGTAGATTCGCGTCATCAACTGTACCTGGATATTCTTTTCCGGCAAGTCGTTCTGGTTGATGCAGACAGCGTCCACCCACAGGGTTCGAACACGGTTCTGCTCGAACCGCAGCCGCCGAAGTGCCGCGTCGAGGCTGAGGCCGATAGACAACGCACGACCATCGTCAACGATCATTGTAACCTGTTGTTTCTGATCACCCCAACAGTATGACAGAGGCTCGTACTGGCCGCGTGCAGTTTCTAGCGCCATCTTTCTCAGGCGGCATCGAACCCGGCCCTGGCCCGGTAAGAGATCCAAGAGTCGGATCTCGGAGTCTGGAAGTCCCAGCTGTTCGTACCGGAAGGGTCGCATCTTTTCCGAGCCAGCTCCAGACTTGAGATGACTACTCGGGCAAAGCTTGTGCCTAAGTACGACTGGGCAGCTAGTGGCTAGCCGATGGCACAGCACGGAAGTCGTCCCAACGACGAGGCTCTCTCAGCTTGCCGATCACCACGTGATGTCAGATGGGTATATACTTACCGTGTTGCCCCGCACAGTTCCCTTCTGCAACCAAGAGTTCAACCTCATTTCGCTTCATAGAAATTATCAAATTTTACAACTATCTAGTTAAAGATACATAACCGTGTCATACTATATTTGACCTCGAAGGGACCTGACTGCGCAAGTGAAGTATTCCACGAAGAAAAAATGCAACGATAAGATGAATTGCAACGACATAACTTATGGAATAGGCCGATATGGCTCCTGTGTTACTAGGGTCTGCAGGAGAGATAGACCCTGATAATTTCCTCAGGGAGGAGTTTCTTCGAAGGGAATGCGTACTAATGAGCAGGCACTAGTAAAAGGCCAATGAAGACAAAATTTCTATGTATGCCGATTGTGTAACTAATGTAGGACTGATATCAATGAAATAATCTTCGAAACTAGACGCCAAAGACGTGTTGCGAACCGCGTGAGTCCACCCGAGCGAGGTCTACGTGATCTAAATACTATTCAGAAACTACCAAAGTTGTCAAAATTTGGCTGAAATTTAGACTGTTTGGTATAATGTGTCAGTCATATTACCAGACTTTAGGGCGGCGTGGAGATAATACATACCAAGTCAACCATGCATGTGAAAGGTTCAGCGCCCATGATGGTGACGTTTGGACTCTGCCCGGTAGTATCATTACTAAAGGCTGGCGACTTGATTTTTATGGCCTGATTGGATTGTACAATGGGGCTGCTATCCAGGAAATTATGCGGCGAGATCATCATACTAGACTGTGCTGTTGAAAAGACAGTGTAAGGGAGGTCGCTGGAAGATATTAAGTTAGCATGGCCTACAACATGTACGAGATATATTGACTTTTGCTAGAAGGGGGCATTACCCGCAGTGGGGAACATGGTGCATTCCGAGGTTAAACCAGAGCACCCTAGGGACAGCCGTCCCGTTAGCATGCAAGCCTGTAGAGCAAGAGCGATCCAAGTTGACGGAGCTTACAAGTCCTCCTGTACAAGGTTCTCCCCATCAAAGAACTTGTTAAAGTCAATGAGTGGGTGATTGGGGTACTCGGCGTTCTCCATAGTAGAGACCTTAAGCTCCGAGTCCTTCTGCTTTGTGACAAAGAGGTGGTTGGTCGCGAAGTTGACACTATTGCCTGCGATGGTACTGTTTTGGACCGTCAGGTGTGCGACAGATCCCGGGATTAACCTGTAGCCTCGAAGCTCTCCCCACTGATTCTTGGCATCCTTATTTACTACGGTGTACATGGAGGCGGAATTAGGGGCCCTGCTCATGGTTGTCAGTACTGGTGGTTGATGAAAGGTATAGGAATATGTACCAATTGATCTTCCCCTGGTCCTCATTTTCAATGAAAGACCGGTCGATCTTCATGGTATTCAACTTCTGATCGGTCCAGGAGAAGCTTGCAGTCACGGGGTTCACGTCGATTCGCTCTAGGGTGTTGGCGGTACCATTGATGTCCATGTCTAGCTTGAAATTCAGGACATGGTCGTGCTATAGAGTTTGTCAGCTTTCAAGAGCACCTGAAATAGCCGAATAACGGCGGCGATCGACGCACCATAGCACCAGACATGCCCTCATGAATCCTGTAGCCATAGCCATCGTTTTTGGCATAATATGCGCCTTCGATGTAGCCTGATGCTCGTACAGTTACCTCAACACCGCCATCATAGTAGAATGCGTAGTCGAGCAGGTAGTCGTAGTTTCCAATAGTGGAGATGGATCGTACAGTAAGGATGTTGTTTTTGATAACAGACACGTAGCCGCCTCCGTTATGCCTAGCTAAGGGGTAACCGGCATCTCGTTCAAAGATGCATATTTGATTGGTGAGATTCTGTGAATAGACTGAATACAGCCCGGAGTCGAGGAATGAAGCGGTAGCTGGGCAGTCATAGCCGGGAACCAGCTGGACCAGGTTGCTGCCCATGCCAAAAGTCGCGTCGAGATAAAATGTCCGCGACATTATTGGGTCGTTGCTCGCGTAATGAGCCACGGCCTCCATCAGGCCAAGCTCGAAGATGATTCTTTCGCCCTTGTACCGAACTTCATGCAGACCCACACCGCCGTCAGGAGTCGTGCCCAGGTAGAAGGTGAAATCCATCCAGGACACATAACGGTTGTTCGCGTCGATGGAGTATCTGGCCTCTGGGTTGATCGCCAGGGGTGGCGGTTGAGTATCATGTGCCATTTCCGGCCCCGTACGGTCTCCCGTGATCCAAGTACCGGGCTTCTGGTACGGCGTCTTCTCAAATCCGGGAGAAGACCACGCTTTTCGGAAGCTTTCACTGCTGTCGTACATGATGTTATTGTAAAGTACCCCTTTAAACTGGGTAGAGTTTCCGAGTTCTCAGATGTTAAATTAGCTACTACTTTGCACAAATCGTCATATTGGGTCAAACTCACCGAACTTGAGGTAGAGACCCTGAGGGAGAGCCAAGCCGGTATCATAATGAGAGGTATCGGCATAGAATTCCACCTATGTCCGTTAGCGGTTGATTGTAAGCACTCTCGGCACCGGATACTCAGTCATCCAATCCTCTTACCCAGACTATCCTTCGGCCATCCTCGATATCAGAACTGGTTGAATAGAATGAGTTGACAGATGAGCCATCACCGGTTCGCGTGTACGGAGGGCTACCACCAATCTTGGGCGGTGTGCTACCAGAGGTAGGAGCAGTGCTGTTCAATCCCTGGAAAATGGGTTAATTACAGACCAACCAAGCCCATGCGTCTCATGCTCTCTAGTATGCTCACCGGTACCGGCCCCACAAGATCTTGGATGATATCTGCAATAGCCGACATCTCTCTATTGAACACTTGCTCCCAGTCCGTAGGATCGGGGAAATCATCGTCTGGCGGCACATCGGTTTCATTTCTCGTGAAGATATACAAGGGCTGCATAGTTGTCTGATTCGATATGGGCAACGGGCCAATGGCGAAACTCTGCCCTGCATTTGGCAGCAAGATCTTCGCCTGCGCGTATCGAGGCAGCACATCTGTCTTGCCGTCCAGATACGCCAGCGCTAGGGATTTGTTAGGAGCCAAATATCCAACGCTGGCTATAAGAGAGTCGCAGGCAGTGTTGTCTCTATTGGAGGGGTTCGTAGTATTAGGGAAAAGACCCCCTGGCGAACTTGAGCTGTTGCCGGTTTGCAAGGCATCTTGCACGACAGGCTGCTGGCAGAGCCACGTAGAAACGCTTTTAGCCTCGTCTAAAGAGAGTTGAAGCCACAAACTGTCTCTCGGGGCGGTAAGTGTCGGCGCCGGCCCAGGCTGACAGGCTGCAGCATCACCGGCATTTGGAGCTGCTGTGGAAAGCTGCACAGATATGCACAGCGTCTGTATGAGAATGAGTGGAAGTTGCCGAAGTCGAGCCATTATTGAGTGATTTATGGTCCGAGCCAAGCTTTTGCATCAAAAATTTAGCAATTAAGGAAAACCCCAAGTCGCTCAGCTGGTTGTAGCTTAGGTATGTCGGGTGAGCGTAGGTCTTGAAGCAACTTATATAGTTTCGAGTGTCTATGGCCATGAGTGCGTACCTAATCTATTATCTTACTCGCCGCAAGAGTCACCGCAAGTCACGGTTTCAGAGACGTGAGTCCTTACGCGTTTGCTGCCTCTGCCCGCCCCACGGAAGGATGGTTTCTGTAGGGGACCCAGCCCTGCGGCGCGCTATCCCCGTAGAGTAGCTGTGGCAGCCTAGACCATAATTGGATAACCAGAATGTAGCTCCTAACCATATACATCGGATGTTGCAACTTCTTTCAAAATGTGGCTAGCGAGCAGCAAAAGTCTCCTTCGGACTAAGGCCGTTCTGAAGTTGGAAAGCATAAACAACTGCGAAAATGACCAGTGAGGATGCACTTATGGCAACATGGCGACGATCTTGCTGCGAAGAGTGACTCCAAAAGCGCGATCATCACTACTGAAGTCTTTTTGCGGCGTAGCATAGGGCTAGCCACCGGGGCGGAGCCTGTTGTGCCGGAAAGTTCGGTATCGGCTTTATGCTCAAGCTGTCAATGTGACGCTGCCTCTTCGGTAAAGGAAATCAAAATTGAGGCGGTGTGTGGCAGGGTTTCAGTGCTTCATGCTGCGAATTGCATAATGAATACGTTAAGGCAGGTACGTCAAGCCAGGAGCCGATTAGACTATTGGGCAGACTCCGAGGCAGACCGCCGTGGTGATTCCGACGTTAAATCTGAAAAGAATCCCACTCTGACTAATCCCTCTATTTTCGGCGATGTGTTAGGCTACTCGCTATAGATTGCCCTGAGAATCAACTATAATGTCGCTATTATGGCCGAGCGGCAAAGGGTTGGTGCGACCTTCCTGTACCACGACGACATCTCTTGCCTGCTCTACTAAGAGTAATACGATATATTAAGGGGTTAAAGTTGAAAATATGCATCTGGGTGGCGATGGCCAATGTCATCTACCGTATACTGCGCCCTCAGTCGGTTCGACTCGTCCGAATCGGATTCCTGGGTCTTGATCTTATTTCTTCGGTGGTAGACCCACATCAGGGCAAGGGAAACCAGCGTAGTCAAGGCCATCAGCCCCAGTGCCCCTGCGTTGCCCTTTCGATAGACTGGCGGGTCGTTATACGCCTGCGTCCCGGCAATCCCGATGCACTGGGCTATCATGTTGATTATGGCGGAGGACGCCGCACGCTGGGTGTAGCCTGGGTTGTTGACCATCGTCCACGTGACGATCAACACGACACTAGGGTAGACAGAGGCAGCACAGATGCATGTGGCAATAAAACGCCCAGTAGAGTCGGTCAGTCCGAGCAGCAGCGCATAGCCGAGCGTTGCAATAGCGCAGTTGATGCAGACGAAGAGCCCTCGCTGCCTGGTTTTGTCCGAGACTCGGGACCAAAAGAGGATTCCCACGAAAGCGCAGGCGTAAACAATGACAGTCATCAGCTGCGACTTCGTTGATGACCAGCCAAACCCGGTCAGAATGGCGGGCAGGAAATTAGAGATGGTTGCCACACAGAAATGCTGTGCCGAATTGAGAATTGCCAGCATCCAGAATAAGGGGTCAACCAAGAGCCGGAAGATGGCTTTCATCTCAATTTTCGACTCGCCCGTATTCTGTGCCGCACGCGATCGTTTAATGATCATCACCTTCTCCTTCTGGCTAAACATCGCCGCTGGCGCGGTCTCTGGACTTTTAGGCAGCATCAGCATCACGAGAAATGCCCAACCGATGGGCACGATCCCTTCGACGAAGAAAATCCATCTCCAAGACGCCCAGTGATTCACACCGTCCAGAGTGACTTGGACGGCGTATGCGATGAGGCCGTTGAAGGACCCCGCCAGAGCAGTGGCGGAGTAGAAAATTGCAGCCCGAGTGGCTAGCTCATCGTGAGTATACCAGAACGAAAGGTAGAACACGGTCCCCTGTGTGAACGCTTCGAAACATCCGACCAAGACCCGAGTGGCAAGGAGGCCGCCGTAGTTTTGGAGCGTAACCGCACACGCTGTCACTAAGCCCCAGCCCATACAAGCCAGGCCAAACTAGTCAGATTGCAAGTCAGCGATAAGCTTGGAGTGTTGCACAATCTACCGCGGCGAGGCAAAAGCCAAGGGCGTCTTACCTGGATATTTGCGCCAACCTTTCTAATCAAGATTGTGCCAGGCAGCTGGAATATGATGTACCCTACGACAAACATGCTTGCTGCGTTTGAATACTGATTGGCGCTCAGGCCTAAATCTTTGCCCATACCGGCGGTTTGTGCATTTCCCAGGTCAGAACGGCCCTAGAGTAGCTTTAGCACTTTCTTGACCCTTTGTTTGTAGACAGGGTGGGTGCGCAAACCATCTGAGACAAAAAGTAGATCGTGGACAGCAACGGCAGGATGACAAGGTCGATTTTCCATTTCAACCTTCGCTCAGCACGCCGGGCTTCGAGAAGCTCCTCGTCTGATAGGTATTCTCCGTAGAACATGCAAGCTCTTTGGGATTTGTCGTGCGCGACCGATTCTTCGTGCGACGAAATGGGTTCATGGACTACTGTCTCCTTTGCGTTCGACATAGTAGAAAAGTGATATGCGATGTACTGAGCAGGCAAATTGTATCTCTCCTTTTCTAGCCAAGATGCTCGCCGTCTCGCAGATATTTATATCAGTAATGCAGCGTCTGCAATGGCAAAAGCGTGGCCGGCGCCCCTACATGGTCCTTCTAGTATCGAGCGCGGGACAATGGCTGGCTCTCCTCACGGGGCGATATCTCCCCACGGGGTAACAAACGAGACCATAAGGCGTGGCAAATCATGTGGTAGTGCAACTATTGCGAAATATCGCTCGATCTAACTTATGGGCGATCCGTCGCCCGTCGGTATTTCTAGGCCGAAATATCGCTCGAGCTACGGACAAAGCCAAGACCGCTCTATTTAATTAGTTATTTGCTCAGCCGCACTTCCAAGCTCCAACTCTTAACCTCATCACACTAGCCAAGTTGGTAACAACTAGGATAAAATGATTATATAAAGTCATTGCTCTAAGGATCAACCATAATTTCGCTATTATCCGTTCGCGTTCTCTCAATCTATCACCTCCGGGTCTCTCCTGTGCCAAGGCCCTGCTTGGGAACCACGACTCGACGAGGGGAGTCGCTTAACACGTTTCTATGTTACCACTCTTCAGCGCTGGTTTGATACCAACCCCCATGGAGACAGTGTATGCCAACTTGCGTATCAACATTCCATGATCATTCGCCGTATTTCAGAGGGCTGATGGCGTGATGGGGGAAGCTATCGAACCATTGAGAAAGCCTCTTATCGAAGCTGAGGATCGTAGCATATTGTGTGCCAAGAGCGCGCCGCTGTACCGCGCCATAGCCTAGCTTGTCACGAGCTTGTGTAGAGAAGTTTTTGTGGGGTTCTTGGCGCTTTTGCGGGGTAGCGCGCGCCGACGCACCGAAGCGAACGGATCTCGGGGTTTTAGGGCAGCCGGCTTTTGGGTGCCGACAACCGCTGTCATTACCCATCTTACCTTCGCCTGCTCCAAGATATACGCCAAGTAGACGTACCTTTCCGGAATATAGATGGCAAGCGAGTTATATATCACTGGTCATGGCCGATCGTGCCCATAGCAAAAAGCGATTCGTGGAGAGAGACGGAAGAATCTAGCTCGAAGTGGACCATGCCCAGCTCAGGTGGAGTGTGAAACAACGCAAGGGGCTCAACCTGTTCTTGGGTATAGGTGAGGGGCTCTGAAATATCTAGGCCGATCTGGGCAGTGGCAAGGACTTCAGATTGAGGTGTGGTTTGGCCATTGGCAGAACATGCGGTCGGATCGTGTGCTCTTGGACCCCTATACGGTTGACATGGGGCGGCAAGCGAGGCGGGGAACGCAGTCCTGTCACCGCTTGGTGTCTCAGATGACTTTGCTGGGAGAAGAAGACTACTTGTTCCGTCGGATATGCCCATTTGTCCGACAAAACTATGCCTCGATAGTATATGGTGATTAGCTCCTGGGGGCTGAGTTGTCGACGATGCCGCTGTATCCTGTCGTGCCAGGTGCCCAGTTGGTGTAGGTGGTCGGGAAATACCTCGTTCAATAAGTGCTTCTGTGTCTCTCTGCTACACGAAAAATGTCAGACTAAGGTGCTCGTGGCCAGTCAAGAGGTACTCGATAACAGGGTGCTTACAATGTGCTCGAGAGCATTGCTGCCAATGCACATGGTCTTCAGGAAGTCTAAACAGCAAGCAGTTTGTTCCAGAAATTCATCAATAGAAACGACTTCTGGTATCACGCGCCACAGGTGCGAAAGAATTCTCGCGGCCTGGTATGCGGAAACGCCTATGTCCACATCCATTACTGGGACGTCTAGCTTCAGTGAAAGCATGTTTATAAAGAGCTCTATCATTTTCCTAGAGCTCTCCAGGCAGCGGTCCTGGCAGTGTGCAATAAATCGCGGGTCGAGGGCCTTGAGCACATCCGACGGAAGGGCTTCCTTGAACCCGTCGATGGCGAGGCGGTAGAGGATGCAGTGCGTGCCTAACCACATCACATGGATCATGGCGAACGCCGGGAGCGATGTAGAGTAGGCGTGCAAGCGAATGTTGGTTTCGGAGAGTTGGAAGGGCGAAGGGAGACTGCTTAAGTAGGAGTCTAGTTCCGCTTGGAAAGAATGTATTTCCTGTTCAAGATGTGAAACTTCCGAGGCTGCCGCTTTCTTGCTGAATTGCAGCACCCGATGCCGAAGCCACATGACTCGGATGGTCAGGGCGAGGGAACCTAGGTCATGGTTGCGTAATTCGGAGGTTTCTACCTGCAGCCTGGCGACAGTCTGGGGGAGGTCGAGCTTAAAGTTGCGGTCGTGACAAGGGAGCCGGATGTGCATGATCTCGGCAGGACACAGGGTGAAATCTCGATAGCCCGCAGCCAGCGTCGTGTCTATCATGAAGAGCGACCACATTGTCCTCCTGCAGCCTTCCTGAGCGAGGAATGGCATGTTGGGATCCTCGTAGTTCAGCCGGAGGGCTAGGGCAAAGCGGACAGCGATCGCGGTGAGCATAAAGACGCTGGAGAAGCGGCGGCAAGCTATGCGGTGCTTGATGATGAAGATGAGAGCTTGGACCCTTGGAATGCTGGGAACCTCCCTGTCTGCCACGACTATGGACTCAGCTGCGTCGATATAGCCAGCGCCGAGCTGCTTCGTCTCGGGTCCGAGGTCGAGAAAGGAGGTGGCAATTCCCGCAATCGCTAGGGTCAATGCGTCGTCGAGGATACCGGCGCGATATCTCTCCATCACCGACGCCTGTTGTAGCACTGCGAAGACCGGTAGGTAGTGTAAATGCCGAAAGAACTGGGCCAACGCTCGCTGCATTAGCGGTTCCGGCGGCATCATGCTCCGGTTAATGGCGGGGTCGGGGTTCGGGCAGGCCGGCGAGGTGCAGCCTCGTGGCTCATCGATAGAGGAGCTCTCCATCTCCAAGGGTGGATATTCCGTCGCCGTGCTCGCCGCAGCCACGATGTCGGATTGATTCGACTCGCCGCTGGGGGAGAGGGGTTGATTGGTGGACTGGGGACGTCCTGCCGGCACGTAGACGCACTCGACATCTAGCTTCTGGCATCTCTGGCACGATGGCGAGTCGCCACTGCAGCGAGCTTTCCGGCGATAGCAGCGCAGGCATGCGCGTTTACCACGGCGACGTGCAACAGGCTGTCCCGCAATTGCCGGGTCCCGAAACGAACAGGCATCCCCGAGGCGCCTACAGTTGGCGCAGCCGCTGCTCTGTTGACCGTCGCAGCGGACTTTCCGAGCCCTACACTGAGCGCAGATATTCGGCGACCTCCTCGATGCGGTGGACGTAGTCGGCAGCTCCATAGCAAGGTGTGGAAGGTATGGGATCTCCCTGACGAGAGTCGAAATAGCCCGGGGCTGTCGCGCTCCTGCGGTGAAGAGCCAAACAGGCGCCACGGGAGGCTAAAAAAAATTGGGGAGAGAGGGCTTCATTGGCGGTCATGTTATAGGAGGAGCGCGGGGTCTGCGGGGCGTTTTACGGGGAATTGGAGACGATCCAGCTCGCTGGGCCGGCAACCACGGTCCCCTGTATCTCCAGGTCCTCCACCTGCGGATTCACGAGCAATTGCCGGCGGGCGGCGTCTGCCTTCTCCTAAATTCAAATCAACATGTATGCATTATACTACTAGTTACTAATAGTCACTGCTAGTCACATGATGCAAGAAACTAGCCCTGGGATTGCTGATCTAGTGTCTCTACTACATAGGTAGGCATCCGTCATGCCACGATTGCCAGCCCCTGGAGCGACCTGTGTAGATCTACGGCAGGCTCGTCTCCTTCTCCGTCACCGTCGGGACACCGTCGCAGCCCCCCAACTTTCCTTCCTCGTCCTTAGGTACACCAGGCTTCTCCGACGCAACCATGTCCAACTCTGTGTTCTGGAATTTGCGGATCGGTACGCCAGACTCAAACAGTCGATCGATCTCTTCAAGCGTGCGCCCAGACACGTTAGGGATGAAGAAATACGCGAAGACGACTGAGACGGCCGAGATGGAACCGAATATGAAGCCGACTTTGCTGCCAAGGTTGGCATACGGAGCGTTGAGAAGATACGGGAGCGAAAAGGTGACCGCAAATCTGCCAAAGGGTCATGTCAGCCATCTCGTCTGGTGCACATCGTGACGATCGGAAATGAAACCCATCCTGGGAGCTTACTGGACAGATATGTTGAGCACAGAAGCGGTCCGGTAGGTCATGTCACGCATTCTGGTGCTCGGGATCTCTGCGCTAATGATATGTGCGGTCGGCGCCCAGCCGATGGAGTATCCGAATGTGAAGACGACCATCATCGCCACGATGCCGGCTTTTATGTCGCTTGTTTGGTTCGCTGCAGTCCCAAGGCCACCCATGGTTATCGTAGCCGCTGCTTGAACACACGCACCAAAAAGCACCTGGTACCTAGTAGAGTTTCTTAGCCAGCCTGCACGCGGGCAGGGCGGATCTCGAGGTTTGGCTTACCTTCGGCCTAGCCTGTCTGTGAGGACCTGGGCCGCGATGGCCGTGCAAGTGTTGACGACCGCCAACATGATAGTCACCGTAAATGGGTTGATGGTGCCCAGAGACGCTGCAAAGAGCGCCCCGTAGGTGGACGTGAAATTTTGGCCAGTTGCTTGGAGGAAAAAGTTGGCCCCAACCACGACCATCGTTCGTCTGATCACCGTGGGGTGGAAAATCTCGAAGAAGGAGCCCTTCTCGTGCTCGTGTTCGATCCCCAGCACAATCGCTCTCAGCTCGGCCTCGATCTGCTCCTCCGTGAACTTTCCCAGCCGTAAGAGGCGAAGGTTCTCGCGGGCTTCCTCTTGCCTGTCTTGCAGCACGAGCCATCGGGGAGACTATTGAAATGCGATTAAGATCAGTATACACGGGAGCAGACTGAATGACGTTGCGGGTCAATCGTTGGGGAACATACCTCAGGTACAAACCAAATGGCTGCAGCTACGAATGACGGCACGATGTAGAACAAGCCCCAAGGGATTAGAAACTGGTTGTTTCCTGACAAAGATTGCGTCCCCCGGCAGATGCAGTTGATAACTAATCCGCCAAACTGAGAGACTATCAGCATCGTGACCCAAAAAGGAGCGAGACACTAGACAACTCACAAACAGACTTGTCTGATAAGTGCCGACGATGAAACCTCGCGCTTGCTGGGGAGTGATCTCAGACTGGAAGACCGGAACCACAGAGAGTTCCATGCCGATATAGATGTCTTTGGCAAGTTAGCCCTTCTAACAGGCATGGATTCTCGTTGAGGAAACCTACAGTTAAGAACGCGTCCGGCTAAAATCTGATTTCGAGTTTTGGAAGTAATTACAATAGTCGCGCAGACCAGCGCCAATATGCTCATGGAGAACATACACATTCGTCGCCCATAGCGCCGGCTGACGTAGCTACCGAGAATGACTCCTAGACGGATCTTAGCACACGAGTCTGCGTGGTTCCCACGTTAGGGCTCCTACCGAATGCCTGGCCGAGGTATGTGAACGAGTTGAACATGGACACCCAGACCGTGTCGAGAGCGTACGTCTTCGTCTTCTCGTTGTAGTTTCCGAACTGGGCCGCGAAGGCTGGCATGGCCTGGGTCGAAGAGAACCCTTGCTGGTCGAATCCGAAGTTGAATTGAGAGATGGCAATGAGCAGTACCGTAAGGGTGAGCTTCGTGTTGAAGCTCTCCCGGAGAGCTAGCTTCCCAAGACCCAACATCTTTGAGCTGGTCGTGCACGCAGTGGGATGGTAGAAAGGTGGGAATAGCCCTCGTTCGTAGTATAGCTGAAGCTTTATGTCTGATCCATGGTCAGCAGCCACTGTGCTCGTACCCAGCGTGTATCGGCAAGTCGCGGTGATTCAATACCCGATTCCCTGGCGTGCAGTCCAAATAGGTACCAGCAGATATTACAAGACTAGCTTTCCGCGGTGGGCGGCAGTCGGGACTCCATGAGCGGTCTCTCGGAGCGGGTCGTTCCCCGCGGCCCCGGATTCTTTGTCCTCGTCTTGCGCTAGGCAAAGTCCGCCTCCGCTGTGGAGCTGAGAACCGAAGAGAACGAGCAGAGCATACCCCTGATAGTTCGCGTTTCTCTCGACTGTAGAGACCTCTCCAGGGCCAAACAGTAATACTAGTGCAGCCGCTCTTTGCCGAAATGAATACAGAGCTGCCTCAGTGTCTCGATTGCACAAAGCCGGAATGGCACTCCACCCAGCGGGTGTGATTGCGGGGTGACTAGGATAGGGCATGTTTCGCTAGTAAATAATATTCTGGTTGCCCCTGTCTCATGACCTTGGCATCGCCGCTAGTTCTTGCTTTGACGGGCTCATCACGGCTATCGGACGGCTATCGGAAGTCCGGTAGCCGCTGCGCGTTTGCCCCGACCTCGGCCTAGCCTCTTTTATCCCTGCCGAGCTTGTAAGGTAGATATTCTCTTACCCGGTCAAAAGAAGGGGGGAAGAGACAAAATGAGCCCTCGCAGGTATTGTCACAGAGACGTGCTGAGCCAGCTGTATTCGTCCACCGTCAAACGGCAGATTGGAATCCTAGCCACCGCAACACCAGAGTGTCATTAACTTCTGGAGGCTATACCCAACAATGGCGCGTGTCAGAAACATATTGGTCATGATTGCAGATGACCTGGGAAGGGACCAGATGGGCTGCTATGGCTGCAAACTGAATGCAACTCCAAACCTAGACGCTCTCGCATCGTCTGGGACCAAGTTCGATATGGCCTTCACCAGCACCGCATCATGCAGCGGAAGCCGAACCGTGGTTTATACAGGCCTGCATACGCATGAGAGCGGAAGTTACGGCTTGACCCACGGTAGAAACGGATTTCAGACGTTCCAGAACGTCGAGACAGCACCTTATGTCTTCAACCAGCTTGGCTACAAAACCGGTATAATAGGAAAAGTTCATGTTGGCCCCGCCAGCTTGTATCCCTGGCAAGTCCTGGAGGAGAGCGAGACAAGAAACGTTGCCCTCATAGCCGACCGAGCAGAATCATTTTTCCGCGAATCCAAGGATGAAGGAAACCCTTTTTTCTTAACTATCGGTTTCGTCGATCCACACAGGCAACTAGGTCGGCGTAGTGGGTTCGGCAATGTCGACGGAAACTACGACGAGAGATTGAAAGACAGGGTGTACCAGCCGGACGAGGTCTCTATTCCTTCTTTTTTGAGCGACATACCCGAGGTTCGTGAAGAATTCGCCGAATATTACCGCTCGATCAACCGAATGGACCAGGGAGTCGGTCTCATCCTTGCCGCTCTCGATCGTGCTGGGTTTACAGAGAACACTTTGGTTTTGTTTTTAAGTGACAACGGCCCCCCCTTTGTGAACTCAAAGACGACTCTCTTCGAGGCCGGCGTCAGGTTACCGTTCTTGATGCGAGCCCCAGGAGTGGCGCCCCCTGGCATCGTCAGCCCTAACCTTGTCTCATATATTGATATCCTCCCGACCCTTCTGGATTGGGCCGGCAGCACCTCCTACCCCTCTGCGGAGGGAAAGGTCCCTCGACGAGGAAGATCGGTCCTACCAATCCTTGGCAATAATACGGAGGAGAAAGACTGGAGCAGTCTCTTCGGGTCACATACCTTCCACGAGATCACCAACTATTGGCCGACAAGGTACATGCGCAACCGTAAATATAAGTACCATCGCAATGTGTGCTGGAAGCTTGACTTCCCACTAGCAATGGATCTTTATGCATCGGTCTCGTTTGAGGGAATGAGAAATTCGGCTACTGACTCCACGCCGGCGATGATCGGCCCGCGCAAGCTGAGAGATTACATCTGCCGTCCTCCTGAGGAGCTCTACGACCTAGAAAGCGACCCTCATGAAATCCGGAATCTGGCGATAGATCCTAGTCACCATGCGACACTGAAGGGAATGAGAGAGGCTCTCGAAGCATGGCAGAAAGAGACAAGCGATCTGTGGCTATGGCGAGACGGTGTGGCTTTGATACGATACATTTCCTCGGACTACGCACGAGAGGGTTTGAAAATACCAGATCAGTTTGATTTTGACGCAGACAAGCCAGAGACGACTGGCTTGCCTACCGTCCCTCTTCTCTAGTTCATACTACATTCATATCATCTTAGAGCGAGTACATTAGATATTTGTAATGTAAACGAGCGAAAGTGACAAGAAATAGAATAGTTGTTAATCCTTATATGAAGGAACTTAGCCATGTGCTTTCATTATGCGTCACATAAATTAGCAAGGGACTTGTGAACTGGGGGTTATAACTTATCTACACTCTTACGCTGCATAAATAATATCCAACAACTTTGTCCAGCCTTTATTATAATAATCAATAGGCTAAGTCACTTTACCTCATCTCCCCAGGGGCGTAATAACGAGGCTATAAGAGGGGAAAGGTTGTGTGGAAGTGGAGCCGTTGCAAAATATCGTTCGATCCAGCTTGTGGGCGACCCGTCGCCCGTAGGTGTTCTAGGACGAAATATCGCTTGGGCTAAGGGCAGAGCCGAAGTCCTCCATTTGATTAGCTATTCCCTCAGATATTCTTCCAATTTGCTAACCCCGTGTAGTAGCTTCATGACACTGGTTAAGTAGGTTCCTAGGTTGGTAAAGCCCGTTCAACGGATTCCCGCCACATGTCTCATATCATGTTAAGTCGAAAGTTATAGTAAGAGGCTACCTGTAATCCTCGGTCGAATACTCCTCCGAATTATCGTATGTTATATCCCGCAACAAGCCATCCAGATCCGTCATGGTGGCAGACGATTCGTGAACATTCCAGAATTCAAAGCCAAAAATCTCTGCATCATCTAAGACGGTAGGTAGACTCGGAAGTTCGCCTGTGTGAGGCTGCGGGGCCACGCTGACAGGCGCCAAATTCTGGAAACTGGGACCAGCAGCTCTACTACCACACGCCATATTTTGCGTAGCTAGGTAGCTATTTTGGGATGTTCTTGGCTCGTCAACGCCGATTTGAAGAGTCGGGGCTAAGTCACCCGATCGTGAACCAACAGAGGAGTCATGAGATCCAACAATCACGCCACTGTCCGAATTAGAACCGGCAGCGGTTCCGTTCCGTATCGAGGTAGGATGCTGGCAAGATAGACCGCTATTTTGCTTCAACGCAGAGGTGTTAGGACATTCCAGGCGATAGTGCTGAAAAACTGCCTCGAGCCCCCTGAGCAGAACTGCGTCGAGCTGGGCTTGGGAGATCCCAGGTCTGAGCAGGCGTCCATCCACCCGAAGCTCCTCCCGCATTAAACATGGTCCCCTTCGCTGTGCAAATTCCAGGATGGACCAAAAGTTCTCAGTTTTCTCGGTATCCAAGTAGACTGAGAGGGGGGCCGGCTGGCCTGGAAACAAGATAGTCCAAATTCCGTGCCACTGGTGTTCCACCGACCCTTTCGATTTACGTGAGAGCTGTCTGCTCTGTGCATGGGAGATACCATCCAGTTTAGCCAATGGTGCTCGGCTGCATGACGCCTCCAATGCGTGCCCATCATACACCTGCTCGTCAGGAAATACCGTGAAGCAGAGTTGACAATAGTAATTTGGAGTGTGTCTCCTAGTTAAATGCTGTTTTAGGTAGCTGATGGAGGAGAGCTTCTTAAAGAAGCAGTCCCAGTGGCTATCCGAGTCAAACTTCCAGAAGGGACATGCAAGGAGTCTGGGTCTCTCTTGGGGCTTTAATTCCTGCTTTCTCATCCGTTTGGGCGGGCGTGGGTCTCCATCCTCGTCACGGGGGAAATAGCTATCAGTTCTCGAGTGTTTCAATCCAGTGTTGCAATATAATGAGCCGGACGCCTCTGTATAGCTTCTCGTGCTGTTAGTGGCTTGCCCTTTGGTAGGATTGCTTGTATTGTCCTGTTCGTTTGTGTCGACTTGAAACTCTGCGAGCAAACGCCTCAGAATTCTTTGGAAAAATTGAAAGCCATCGCGATTTATATCTGCCAAACCACTATCCACAGAACTACTCGAGAGCGAGAGTATTCTAATGCTTGACGAACTCTCCGAGTTCGATGGAGAGTTAACTGCATCGAGATTCGTATCTATCCAAGCGTAAGTGACAGTCTGTCAGAAAGATGGATTAGCGACGATACTCACTCTCTTTGAGCTCTGAAGGGGCCCATGAAGCTGCGCAAATAATGTGGCGACCAGTATCGAAGCCAGGAATATCACTCCACCTTGGGCTTGAGCAAATATCTGTGGCCCCGAGACCGGAGTAGAAACGCCGGAACCATCCATGCAGCGGCTCTCGCCAGTAGAACACGGAGTTCGCGTGGTGAGTTAATTGGAGACTAAATCTTGACCCGAGAATGCGAATAGAGCCTCCAGTAGTGCTGAAATCCTGCATTGCCGCCACCTTAACAAGAATGTCAAAGGGTATTTCCAGCCCTTGGCAGCCGTCTGGCTGGGGAACCAGAGGAAACCCTCGGGCAACAGTCGTGGGCATCGGACTGCCCAGAAGCTTTTGCCAAAAGGCTCCATGTGTTGAAAGGGGGTTGATTTCTTCGGTCTGTGTGTTGACATTGAAGGCGGACCAGCTTTTGGGCTCTGCATGGAACAATGCAGTAGGGGAGTTGTGTGGTGGCGCGATCTCTTCTAAATTCAAATCGGACGTATCTTCGACAGTGGGCGTACTGTATACTGCTATGCCGGTGGTAAAAGAAGCAAAAGAGGTAACCAGCCAGGAGAGTTGCTCGCCACATTCCGCGATGGAATATGCCTGCCCCGTAACTACACAGAGTATCGAGGTCCCATGGCGTCGCATAGACACGCAGGTTTTATCGTGAAAGGCCCCTAAAAAACGGTCAGGAGGTTGTAACTGTAACAGATTGACGGACAAGGATTGATAGCTTCCATACTTCCGTGCCAATGAGCATCGCCACTTGCAATCGTTTCTTCTAGCACACATAGCATCTGAGTGCTTGAGGATGGCCAGGTCTGTTCCATGTATCTTCGGATAGTAGTTACTTGGGCCGAGTTTCCAGAGGATGTTAGAGTTACGACGTTCGATATGCAGCGTTCGTGTCCAAAAAAGAGATATTCATGAACGGACCCCAGTGTCATCTGAGGAAATCGAAATAAAACGGACTTGGATGGGGGCGTGTGTTGTTTGCTGATCACTTTGGGTTGAATCTTGGAAAGGATTCGCCGGCGGATACTGTTAACCATGATTTGCGAAGCTGCTCTATCCTGGCCAAGGTAAATTTCTGAGCGGAGGCGTGTGATGAACCATTGGTATGCAGTGCTATCAAGGATAACCTGGTTGTAAATGGAAAGCTGCTGTTGTGACGTACTTTCCGCTTCGTCTAAAACGCCTTCGAAAATATCACTTTCGACCGTACCCGGCACAGGCTTGGAGCCGCACGTATCCCACAAGTTCATCTTTTCGATAAGAGACATGCCATCTTGCTCTCTTTTGTGATTTTCTACCTCTTCATCATCGTCTTCGGGAAGAAAAAACTTTCCAAGGCGGGCGGCAAGTTCCCTTTACGCAACTATCAGCGTCTTCGCTCGCTGAAAGAATCCAGCTGCAGATAGAAACTTACCCGTGACGTTTATGAATAAAACACATAATGTCTCTGTTAAATCGGAGCGACTCGTCATTTCCAATTTTGATCGCAAACGCTTTGATGAGATCGACAAGCGACGGCAATATTATTGACCAGTCTTTGCAGGCAATTTGTGGTCCGAGCTTGCTGAATATATCTTGACAAAGCTCCGTTATATAGTTCTCAGCATAAACTGCAGCCATAGTTGTTGCTTCTGAGTACACTGTTCTTGAATCTTCGCTATGGTGATTCGGTGACCTATGCGGGCTTTCATCTGGAGGCAAGTCACCTCTCCGATAAGCTGCATGTGTGCAAGATGCGTATCCCGAATCGGTAGGAGCAATATTGTCTTCTTTTTTGAAAGCTCGGAGCCGATTAATATTGGAAAGACATGCTTCAGAGCTTAGTATCTCTGCTTCCGGTCGACTTGTCAGTCTGGCGGTTCGTTGCCTAGGGGTTAGATTTGGGTCATCATGTATGCATGGTAAAGTGTAGTTGGGGTCTGGTAGCATGATAATCTCTGGTAGTTCTTCTGCTGAAGTCACAGTCATGGTATCCACACCGTTGCCCTCCTCCCCTGACTGGTCGTCTTCGAGTTGTTCAATGATATATGCTGGTGTCCCCCATGATGTTACAGGCGCTTCGACAGTGGACCTATATCCCTGAAGGTTTGCCGACTTACGTAGCGAGTGTGAGGCATCGACGTGGTGGATGGTGTTTGCCGTCCGCCGCATCACCGCTGCGGCCCCGGTGTCATCTCGAGTGTGCATGTGTTCCCTTGAGCTATTTTTGAGCGACTCGCCGCTATGAGGACTTGGTGGGACTGGGTCCGGAATATACGATACCAGGATATCCCCGGGGCGACTTTCTTCGCACGGGATGCAATCCAGCAACTTGTCGTAGCCCCAACTATCTTCTAAGCCTCCTATGAAAACAGGAGCACGCTGAATATCGCTCCACGACAGATTATGTGCTACCATTGCAATATAGATGCTATCCAACATACTGTTCGCATCGCAAATGGCACAGAATTGGCGGATGAAGTCAAAATTAAACTGGCTTTTGACGTGGCGAGGATCAAGCTGGCGGAGCATGGGAAGACCTTGGAGTTGTTCAGCGTCGCATAGCTTTGCCTGGAGCGGCCTCCATTCTCGGCCTCTCAGGTGGACATAGAATGCTTCGGAAACGGCGATGATAAACGACTCGGCATCGCGGCCCGGGACTGTTACAAATCGTGAGAGTCCTCGAGATAGACACCTTAGATATGCAGTTGTTGACCTTTCAAAGGGCATTGCCATATCACCTTGCGGGAGCAGCGTAACGTGAACAGTCCATGGACCTGACTGATGAGGGATACGTATGGGTGAAATGGAGTCGTCCATGGTGGCAGAAGCAGCAGTGGATCCAAGGAGGTAAAGGAGGAGGAAGAAGGTTGCCAACGACAGCTCGGGCACGCTGGCTCGCCGTAGGGTCAAAGTTTGAGAAGATAGTTTAAGGAGGATGATAGCTGTGATAGTGTTCCTAGGACTTGAGACCACCATGGCAAAATTCGGGTGCGGGAGAGCGTAGCAAGAGCCAATGAAAGGGAGAGGCTAAGCACGGTTCGAGGTTACCACCAGTGTGATTATTAGCTCTTATTGGTTCGGCATTACCCAGTGCACTGCTGCACTCTTCCAGCCTCGTTTGAGGTATTTACAGTATGTCCCCACGATGGTTTGTGCCTGCTTGCACCTAACCTTTTCGGTCCTAGCGTTGTAATATTGTGTTGCAATTTAACCGGCATACCGTCAAGCTGGCAGCAAAGAGCCTCCTTCGCCAACTACATTGGAAGCTATTGAGCAGGCATCGTGCTGGGAAGAGTCAGGAAAGCCGAGATGCTTAATGTCTCCCATCACCCCCGGCTAATTGACCAGCTCTATACGGGACTTCATGTGAAGTTTATGGATCTAGGCAGAATTTTGATTGACGAAATAATGCTGTCGAGGTGGGTTTAGTGGCTACCTTACCTAGATGTTGCGTCTGTGCTTTCTTGCGGGCGGCTCCACTTCTCAGGACGGCAGACCTGGGGATTTGCGGGGCACGGAATAGATTTGGCGGTGGAGCACGAGCAAGCCGAGCCCGAAGCTGCGGGTTACTCCACAATAGATTTGTTTTGTTCATGGGGCAGCTCGCTCGGCTACATGGTGTATAGTTGGTCACACAGAGGCGAAAGGTACGGGGGAAATTGCCGCCGGCCAAGGCTTAATAGCAGCATGCGCGGCCCATTGGCGGGCCCACACAGAAACCCAACGCACAACCTGCTACCAACACATGCATCTGAGGGTAGTAGTTGTTGGTCCCCAGCCGTGACCCTCACCCGGCTTCACTGCCCTTTTGGTCCTCGTTGCCCTGCCCCTTCAAAGTTTCAGCCACTACTGCAGCTTGCAAGTGCCTACGAGCAACCAACCTCGGCCTCCTAACATGGCCCCCCACTCGGGGCTTATCGAGATGCTGGCGGGCCAAACAGGGGGCCAACGTGTCAAACGGGCGGCTACCAAGCATACGATATCGTCGAGCGATTCGACGGCTTGGGTATAACATTGATATGCCATCCTGCAGGATGGGGCGCACAGGTCTGGCTGCTTCTTCTCGTCAAGGACCTCAGCCAGATCGAGCTATTTCTAGATTTGGTACTTGCTGGCTCATGTCTTTACGCCCATGTTTTTCCCTCTAGGAAAATGCACTTCACACAGCTTTTGCGCGCCCTAGGCGTATCTTTGGTGCTCAAATTTGCGGAGTCTACTCCATCCTTTGCCGTGCCACACAGTACCAAGTATCCGGGCGGCTCATCGAAGGAGGAAATCTTCAGCGCGTTTTCTCGGGCTCTACGGCCGGTGACCCTCCAGAGCAGACAGAATACCTTCAATAGCAACGTGACCACGCTCGACAGTGCTTGGAATAATGCTGTGCTATACCAGCACACTTTGTAGGCAGACTCTCCCACTCCAAAGGCCCGCCGAGGGTGGGACTGACACATCGCTAGTGCTGGAAAGGACACTGCCGCGGAGGGCGACGATACAGTACCTACCACTATCCAGATCACCTGCACGACATGCTATATCAAGGGCTCGGCGCAGGCCATCTTCACCGTGGCCGGAGGAGCCGACAATAGTACGGCGGGGAACAGCACGGCCGGAGGGTTTCCCAGCCTTCTCCTTAACTTCGCTAAGGGAGTCGAGGGCGAGATCGTCAATATTACCGAGGAGGCATTCCAGACCGTCGGCGGGGCCATAGCCAAAGACGCGCTGGCTTTCCTCAACCTCACTAGCTCGTTCGCTGGCAAGATCGCCAACTTGACCGAGACGGCCTTGGACAAGTTCATCGACGCAGTCGAAAACGACATCCCTGGCATTAAGCTGCTGGGGCCTATCCTGGACAACCTCGAGGATGCAGCAAAGGAAGTCTTCGGTAATATCACAGCAGGTTTCCAGAAAGAGGTGCTCGCGCTACAACAGACAACTACAAATCTCAAGGACAAAGTGGCGAACTTGACTGATGCGGCGCTCGTCGAGGTTAAGAACACAATTGAGGGCATTGATCTAATCAAGTCGTTCGACGACATCCTCAACGACATTGAAGATGCTGTCGAAAAGGTGTTTGGCGGGCTGAAGAACGAATTTGAGAGTGGAATTGACGACATTGAAGCTGGCTTTCATTTTAACAGCCTCGCCCTGCCTACTGTGGACCTCGACTTCAACCTACCCTTGCTGCCTGAGGTGCCGGCCGTGTCATTAGAGTTCCAGCTCGATGGCATCGAGCTGTACATGGAGCTGGACACGATGTTGTCGGCAGGTGCTACCTACACTCTGCCTCTCTTCATCTCTGAGACGCCGCTTGGCGTCAGTATTGGCGATAGTGTTACCGCTGGCGTGGTGGTGTCGGTCGACTTAATCCTCGATGTACAGGCTCAGATTGACATTAGCACCGGCTTTCACCTCAAGCTTGACGATCGCGTCAGCCTCGAATTGGCGATGTTTGGCCAAAATATCACCAATATTCAATTGTGAGTGGCGGCTGTTTTGCTCCAACGAGAAATATGCCGCAGTGGAGCTGACCAATTCGTAGTCCGGGGGCAAAGTTCGAGTTTTTGCCTGTCTTGGTGGCGGGCACAGGCGCCGTGATTCGGGGCGTGCTCCGCATCGAGGTCAAGGCCGGCCTGGAACTGAGCACACCGTCGGTCGAGGTCATGGACAAGCAGCTCTCGTTTGGAGCAGGCGTCGTGGTCAGCACATTTGCGAACCTGGCCGAGTTCGTCACCAACATCACGGGGCCGGCATCCACCAGCACCAATAGCACGGCACAGACATCCGGCAACACCAGCACATGTGCGCTAGAGGCAATTCAATACTTTGAGTTCAATGTCGGCGCAGTTGCTGGCGCAACCCTGGCGCTCGGCACGCACACCTGGGGGCCAACACCCAACAAAACCGTCCCCGTCTTCTACACGACCATCGGCGACGCATGTGTCGACCAGCGGCCGCCGTCGACTACCACCGCTACAGGTGTAGCTCTCACCTCGTCTGCGACATTGACGGCGTCTGCGACGCTGGCAGCACGAGTCGCATCGTCCGATGAGCCTATACTCACAGCGACCACGATAACCTCGACGGCCATCTTCACGGGGCAGACGTGCATGTCTTCTGGTCTCATCAACTGCCCTGCTTCCCTGCAATCTACGACGACCTTCTCTACAGTGCTCACCTTCGTGACTGCCGTGGCGGCCGGGGTGACGCCGACGTTCCCTGCGACGAGCGTTGCTTCGGTGGCTAGCTCCATCCCCTTTGGATCGAAGGTGCTGTCCGCCGTTGCGACAACAGGCAGTTTGACGTCGTACATCCCGCCGACGACCACACAATCGTCTATTCCTGGGAGCTCATCCGCTCCGTCTGGGATCACGGATGGAGAGACGGCCGGTGGTGTGTCCAAAAAATTGATACTAGGCGTGAGCCTGGGTGTGGGTCTACCGGTGCTGCTCGGCCTCATCGCCGCAGCCGTTTACTTGTGGCGTAAAGAGCGCGATGCCGTAAGCTATACGGCCATGTCCAAGGGGGTTGGGCCGCCTCGGCTAGCCAGGTCATATAGCAGCGACTCCAACGTCACGCCGCCGGAGAACGGGACGCTGGTGTCAAAGGTCCTCTCAGTACTGCAAGCAGAGAAGAGAGGGCGAGCAGGTTGAGCGGTGACCGGTGGTCGTATCACGAAGAACTCTTTGCACGAGTAGCAATGGGAATTAGACGGGAAAGAATGTTACATGATACCCTATGTTACGAGATACCTCTGACATATAAATCTAGTCGCCTAGGCAGCTTTGAATATGTTCATTTTGCGGCTGTCTTTTCAGGTGTGACTCAAAGGTGCGGGCGCGATCTATGTGAATGCCAAACCATTATGGAGACGACCAGATGGTGGGTTGAAGAAGTAACAGACGCATCAGAAGCCTCAAGGCAGGCTGCACGCTGGAGAAGCGAAGGGAGAGGCAATCAGGCCGCGACTCCGCTGGGTTAGGTATTTTGGGTGGGGGGCCGGGGCGGGCCGAGGAATTAGGCCCAACTCAAACATGACTGCAGTGCTGCACTGCAGGGTTTATGAACACAAGGCGCTGTAGGCCAATCAATCAGCCAAAACATTCGGATTGACGAGCCAACGCCAAATTTGCTGCCCGAGCGCCAAGGTGTTGCGAGTCTGCGCCCGCTGAGGTGCCAGCAGACAGAGGGCCAATAAGAAGACCGCAATTAATGATTTTGGCGCGTTCTCGGACCCGGTAACCGCCCTGCAAGGAATGGAGGCATACCCACTTCCAATCATTTCACGAAGTCGCCCCTTATGGCCTGATTTTTGGGGCTACTCTGAGGCTGCCAATCTAAGATTAGGACGGTCTTGACGAGGAATGCGTCAGAACCAGGAAGCCCGCCGCCAAGCCCGCTTTGGTCAGACATCTTCCTCGACGACCCTTGACGGAGTGCGTCAGGTTGATCTGACTCACGCCATCAACAGTACAAGTGCTGCTGAGTACACCGTTGCTCTCTCCTGTCGTCCCACCGACAAGTGAAATCCGAGACAAATTCTCACCGAAAAAAAGCAATGTGATTCCTATGGTTGGGTAGAACTAAGGGGAAGAGTATCATGCTTGCTCATATTGACGCAGATAACCCCCCCGCATTCGCGCGGGGATGTTGGGAAACCCCGACAGGAAAACCAGCACCGAGGGCTAGTGGGAGTTGGGGCCGATACCACACGTCTATCCCAAGATAGTAGCGCCCGCGCTTCGGAAACGATACGTCTCCGCGCCTGGTCAAGAATTGCATAACAAAGGCCACTCGCGTAAAGGTCCATTTAAAGGTAGCCAAACACTGTAATAATGTAGCCCGGGTTAACTACCGGGACAAATAAAGAGCGTATTTTCTTTACTTTTAATTTCAGTAGAGAGGGAAGCGCATATTTGACGGCTTGCATGTGAGTCCCTTTAGAGATTGGCTCGCCGGAAAGGGCTTTCAAAGCATCGCCATACTATGTTGATATCCAGATGTAACGCCTTTAAAGTTTACCGTGGTGAGTATACAGCGCATTTATTAGAGGTCACGTGGAGAGTATGATCATCCCTTGAAGCCGCCAAATGCCACGAATGCCGAATGATAGTTGGTGGTGTTCGCTTTTCCGTTCGGGAATCGCGATATAGGTATTTAGCCTCCATTAGCGTTGGAGGCTAGTTAATGACTCTGTAACGGCGCGGACGATCCCGAGGACGGGTATGTGCCCGTTGATTGGCTGCGCCAGTTATGGGTGTCACACTACCATCCCATTTCAGACTACCCAACCACACCTCGCTGTGGCATATGATACATCTGACCAGGCCAAAGTGTGGGAGATGCATGTCACGAATGCTCAAGTGACCTAAGGCCTTGCAACCTAACATGATCATGGCCCACAAGCACAAGGCAGAAAGATCGTCCGTCGACCAGATTCCGCCCTCTGCGCAGAACTTCTCAGCTCTCGCTTGCCCATACTTTGCTCTATATGCCCTTTGAGAGCCTTATCTGTCTCAGATGCACACCCATAGTTTTGCGAATTGCTACGGTACCAACCATCATCGCGAACGGGATTACGCATCGATGCTAAAAATGGTCTGCTGCTTGTTGTTCTTTCCGCAGTGGCTCTGCCAAGCTGCTAAGACAAGGCAGCCTTGACCTCGAGTTTTGTACTTCGTTGTCGGTCGATACCCGAAAAAAATATCCCCCAAGGCATATATTCAGTGAGGTTGAATATTTCTGAGCAGCATGGGACTCGGTACTGTGATCCACGACTTGAAGATCTCTATCCCAACTAACTCGAGCAGCAATCCTGCGACTCCGCCGAATCGGCAACTCGCTGCTAGGGGTGTTGCACCTCCGTGCAGAGCAAAGCCTGGACGATCAAGCAGCCGAAACAATCCAAGATCTCAAACGAGAAATAGTCTCACTCAGGGAGGGCGTTGAAATCTTGGAACAGGCCAATCTATCCCTCAGCCAGCGCGTGATCCAGATTTCCGGCCGGGCCGAAAGAGCCGAACACGAGAACCAGTGCATGCACGAGCAACTGTCGCGAATGGAGTCCGAGAACGAACGGATGCGCTCCAAGGCTGATGAGATCGAGCGCATTGTAGACGATACTCGAGCTACCTTTGAGCAGCTTGAGCAGTACAAGTAGGCATTCACACGCCCACGACTTGAACTTGGCCGAGGACATGGCTAGTGATTTACTGACTTCCGGCACCACAGTAGCAGGCTTGAGCTTTCGCTTGGGGAAGAAGTCGCTGGGCTCCGGGCCGCGCTAGTGGCGAGCGAGCGGGAGAAGCACATGCTCAGGACGCTACTCAGATCTTTGATGTCGCCGCGGGGACGATCGAGGGCTATGAGAAGCTTGCCGTCGCGTGACTTCCGGGGCCCTGGGAGGTGGAATCAAGAAGGAGGCGGCGATACTGACGACAGTGACGACTAGTCCTGCGACTTAGTATGGTGTTAACATCTTCATTTCTGCCCTAACAGTCCCTCCCACGATACACAGACCCAAGCCACGCCAATGGTGGAGTGCCAAGGATTCGAGTCATCGAAGCGGATCGTAAATCTGGCGTGCGGTAATACGGTGAAACGGCTGCTACCTTTGTATACATTGTTCTGGAGGAACCCAGCCACCATGAGATTCCATTGGAGAGTTGGGCTAATTTGCTTAAGCGGGAAAGGATGCATACCTAATACCATCGTATATCTCACCATATTCTTCGGACATAAATACTTGCAGGATCTAATCCAGGAAAGATAACTAAGAGGCAAGCTGGAGTAGTACTAGCCGACGGCAGCTATATCAGATAACTAGCCGTAATGACTATCACAAGCGCTTTAAGCCAGATCGCCTAGATTCCTAGACTTTATCACAAATTCATTGTGTCAATCTTATTGAGCCGGCTGTGAGGCTAGATTGAGACCGCTCGATACTCGTGATCAAGGCCCGGCTAGTTATGTTTTGTCGCAGCGGACAGTGCTTGGCGATCCTGCATTTGTGTCAAAGATGGATGCGTATCACGACCATATGGTCGACGATGCAACTGCGATTGAGATTCGAAGCAAGAGCTCTGATGACCACACGCTGCCAGTCGATGAATATAATCCAGACCGACTGGAAGTGCTATCAACGTACGAACACTCATTTTCTTTTCTTCGTAACAATCCTAACATTGTTATAGCCCAGGTGCGTCACACCTAGTCGTGTCAGATAATCAAGGCATGGTGGTTTCGATGACCATCATAGTCAACACCGAGTTCGCGCCGCAAGTCTTAGTTCCGAAAACTGGTGTGATTCTTAATAACGAAATGAATGACTTTTCCATACCGGGAACTACGAATGCCTTTGGCTTCAAGCCCTCTCCAAACAACTTCATTCGTTCTGGAATAAGGCCACTGTCCTCTAAGAGTCCTGACATTGTCTAACACGCTTACTCGAAGGAGCTTTGTCTTGTGCTCGGTGGCCAAGAAGGGTCGCGAATCATCTCCGCAATGACCCAAGTCCTCTGGTATATACTGGATAGAGGAATGAATTGCTCCTCGGGTTTGAACACCCCACGACTTCACGACCCACTTCAGCCAAATCAGGTTCGTCATATTCTTCTGCAATAGCAGCTGCTAGCTAACCATCCCGCAGGTAATGTTCTCATGGACCTACGACAACTCTACTGTGGAAGTTGTGGCGTAAAGAGGGCATAATTTCACCTGGGCACGGTGAATTGCGGCGACTGTGGATGCGATAACAAGAGCCTGAGATGGGATCTACGAGGCAGCTGGCGATCCGATTCAAGTAGGATCTGGTGGATTCGTATATTGACTCCCAGAATAATACCACCATATTCTCGACTCCCCCATCCTGGTAATACCAGTAGATAATGTGATTCAACCTCGGGCCCCTCTATAAATCGCCTGAATTATGAGATATAGCATTGCGGTTAGTTACCCAGAACCATCGGCTGCGATGCATGCTTTGCCAGCGTCCACCGGCACCCGCACAACTGAGTCCCATTGGATCGAGCTCATGCCATTGCCGGAAGTGTCAAGTTGATTTGGATCCCATGCAGTCTCCCCGACAAGGTCCTTCCACAGTTGGGCCTTCACCATCTGATGAATTTCAGTCGGAGAATCCATAGCGAGACACGAAGTATACTGCTGACGGTCCATACAAATGCTCCCGAATTAGAACCTATGATATCCTATGGCAGTGTAGAGAGCATACTTACAAATTTTGCGAGTAATATGGGTCAAGTAAGTCGCTATGTTAGCATTGGGAGAGTGGCAGTGCCGAATTGGCGATAATAGAGCAGGCTTAAATACTCCACCTGGAAAAGGAGGTGGTAATGGGCAGCAGCCGCACAGTTACAACATGGAATTGAGACTCTGCTGCTTCGCGATGGATTCCAGAGATATAGCACCTCGCGGATCATTGGTCATAGATTCGGCCCTTCTCCCCTCCTAGGAGCCCATATCAGTGATGTGATTGAAAGGTAGGTGCCGATAAGGCTACAGATGCTTCCCAGCACCTATGCAAGGTGTTTGGACCCCCGCACGAAGTCTTTCGAAGCGGACGACTAAGAGAAGCTCATACCCACACCTAAATGAGGTCTCCAGCAATCAAAGACAAAAGGAGCTGCATCACGTGTGCAGAACCGCACTTTGATACTGTCACGAGCTACTCAGAGCTAGAGAGGAGTATCGCTAGTGCAAAACGTGACGATATTCGCCACCAATTAAGAGATATATCGGAAGCAAAGCAACGAATGAGCTGGATGGCGCTCATGAAACATATTGTACATTGGAAAGTCCAGTCCTGGAAATGGGGCGTGGGCACATTCGTGGCGGGGTGCAACACAGCCATTGGCCCCTCCCTTCTGAACATGCACTTTTGGCTAGAACACCGCTGGATGTGAATTAGGTACACCGAAGTATTGGCTTGTACTTCGTCCACCCAGAATATGCCATCATGCTCCGGCTTTGCCTTCTTTTGACGCAACGAGCAACATATATCTAGTTGCACCAGGATACATCGCAGCCGGCTGTCTCGGGGTGCAGCAAGAAGCAGTGCCCGCAATAAAGAATTCCACGAATGCCTATATGTTCCTATCCAAGTTTTTCCACGGCTGTACCAAGAGAGGTGGGAGTTATCTTGAATATGAGGTAAAATGAGGAGCGGTCAACAGGGAGTGGTGAGATTGTCGTAGTGGGACACTTGATCATCGACCCTGTCAGTGTAGCCCCAATCAACACGAGTTGCTCCGCACAACATGCTGAATAGCACGATAAAGATGCGCTTGTCCAGGCGTCGGTACTGCCGGGTACATGAAAGTACTGCATCTGTTGCAGGTGTGTTGCCCTCTTGCAGATCACTTCCGAAACTGGGGTTGCCCAACTTTGGCCCCTGTTAAGGTGATAAGCACGCTTGCGAAAGGATACAGCAAGCCCACTGACGATTACACTGCGCCGGGAGCCGTGTGGTGCAATTTTGCATAATTAACAGCTAGTTTTATGCTGCGGCTCGGCTCCATGGGCTTGGTATATATCGAGGCGGGACGGATATCTTAGATGAATATATTTTGCGGCTCGTAACAAGTACCGAGCACACTACAGATCAATCATATGGCCACCCAGCACCATCCACTGGGCTCCATCGTCCCGGAGCTCCCCACCACTGTCGCATCATTGGCGTATATTAAGGATCTTGAGCGGTACAAGACAGAAGTCCCCTACCGGTGGAGGGGCCCACTCAGCGCTGAGAAATCTCATCTTCGGTCAAACATTGAACTTGAAAATCGGTCCGGAATTGCTGTGAAGGACGTAAGCGACTTGATTGGCTCTCGCTATCTCTCTCTGGACCAAAACGGGTTTGAGATCCTGCAGTATCGCCATGATTATAGTGACGAATTGCTAGAGAGACAGGAATATCTTCAACAGTACCTCGGGAGCATCGCTGGAGTGTTGAAACGTAGGCTGGATGCAGATCTCGCCATATGTTTCCAGTATACAGTATGCAAAGTATCATGTCTATTTTTTTAAAGACGTTTTACTGACGGAGATCGCTCAAATATAGTTCCGACGGGTCACAAAGCCCGAATTGGGTGAGATTGGACGAAATTTATACGAGGAAAGAGCGCCGGGCACTTCTAGCAGCCCTGGCCCGCCCGCGTATCAAGTCCACGCCGGTAAGTAACATCGATGTTGCATCAACTTCGTCAAGACACCTTACAAGAAGAGTTAGACTATAATAAAGAATTTCCCGCACAAATCATTAAGCAGTTTTTAACCCCCGAGGAGCTCGCAAAATACCCAGCTAGTCAGTACAGAATCTGGATAGTAAAGCAAGTATTCGTACCCACTTCAGGTAGGAGCCCTATTTCACACTAACTTGACCAAGCTCCTGGAAACCGCTTTTCGCCCCGGTTCGCAATGCACCACTCGCATTCTGTGACCCTGCTACCCTGTCGTTGGATGACATTATCGAAGTCGATACCCCCTCGGCTACTGGGATGAGTAAAACAAGCTATATCAAGTACAACGCAGGGCAACAATGGTACTGGTGCAGAGACCAGACCCCCGAGCAAGTCAGCTTCTTCAAGATTTGGGATTCCGATATGACCGCTTGCGCACCCTGTGAGTAACTATACAGGATTCGGCACTCCTCGAGATGGAGGAGACTAACTCATACAGTTGTTCCTCATGGAGCTTTGCGATTTTCTATCGATGATTCAATCGAGGTGGTACGGGATAGTATTGAGACACGCATGATCGTAGTGGTACATAAGAGCAAACTCAAAGGGCCTCTCTCGCACTGAGCATGACTGATGGCAGCGCTCACCCCAGAGCGGGCGGCGTCGTGATCTTCGCAAAACTGATCACCAATGAAGAAGGACTCCCGAAAGAGTAGGATCTGCTGATTCCAAACATGGGTAAGTTGGTCCTTATCCGTGTCAGCGCAACGGCAACTTTAAGAAGGTGGCGAGACACTGAGGCTGGAAGGCTAAGATTTAGTTTCGACGCGAATCTACTGCTAGCTAGCAGCGCTAGTGCTGTCTTCGTCTCTTCACTCTGCCATGAGATGTCCAGTTTTGAAAATTATATTGCTATCGAGACTTTATTTAACTACCGGGACATTTCGGGGAATAAAAAAGCGTAGGTTATAACTAAAAGA
Source organism: Thozetella sp. PMI_491 (assembly GCA_021432635.1). NCBI lineage: Eukaryota > Fungi > Ascomycota > Sordariomycetes > Chaetosphaeriales > Chaetosphaeriaceae > Thozetella > Thozetella sp. PMI_491. The sequence continues at coordinate 44,476 of MU270075.1, forward strand.
CAATGCCTTCTGTGGATGATGTTGCCGCTATTATTAAAACAGAAGTAACGTACAGCGAGTTCTGAAACTAGAACTAATCACAGGTTCACATACAAAACGCATAGGTACTAACAAGAATCTCATAATGTGATAGAGTGTAGGTAATTTAGATTTCATATAAGAGCCTGACATGCAGTAGATAGTTAAGAATGCATGTTTCTGAGCTTACGGGCAGAAATACGGGAACTGGGTAACGGAATCGGCTTCCGCACATGCTTGTGCTAATTGGAGGTTCCACTACATAGCGGCGAGACAGTATTGCTTCTTCCGCTGTAAAGCGTACTACCGTGAGTATCGCTACGCGAACCGCGATCCAGAAAGTCGTAACCCACGTACCAGCTCTTCGAGGATCTCAAGAAGTCTGCTAATTCGTTGCCCAAAGATCTTGTAGCGACTTAGATCCCGGCATATTTCGCGCCCGCAAAGGGATGGAGCGTAAGCTCCCTGATGGTGTACAGCGTTTTCACCAGACTTTAGAGACCGAAGATAAAATAGTGTATTATGAGGTTTTTTGGACTGCTAACGAAAGACTATAATGATGATAGGTTCCTTGATCCTTGATCAGAGCTAAAAGAAAAGACTTTGATTCATACGGGACATCACTGGCCAAGTTGGCTAGGCTCCGCTTGCACAACCCCTTTCATCAGTTATATAAGCCTATCTGATATATATCTATACTAAGACTAGGCTGGGAAAGCTCCTTGTTACAAATATTTCAGCTCAATATTATTAATTATATCGTTAAGGTTTCTCTAGAATATAATTTTTAAAATAATATAAATATACACTATTGACTTGCTAAGCGAATGTTATACACTTCCGTAATCATATTAGCGTCTAGTCAGCGCATCGACCTCACAAGGACAGTGCCTTTTAAGGTTTACACCTAGTTAGGAAGTAGAAAAAATAAACAGAAAAAACAAAGCCGTATATTACACTCGAATGGGGATACTAACTTGAGGCTGCAATGTGAGGCTTCCTAGAATGTAAGCCTAACAGCTAGCGGATGATGAAGTGTGGCTGTATTGGGCCGCGAATTACTTGCAACCCAAAGCTGCAGATTGCGCCAATTAATATCCTCGATATAACATATGTTTCTGGCCATTGCAGAATGGAACAGAGCCAAGTTCTGTTTACTATTTCCTTTCATTTAGGGGGGTTCTCCTAAAGAAGCTATATATTCGTATTACCTTTGCCGACCACTCGAATATACGGGATATAAAAGTTTATGCTAAATGGATACTAAACTAAGTTCTCGACTGCAGTGTCTAACTTCATAGCCACTCGAACCTAAATACGAAAAAGGACCATCCCTCTTCCCCCGTCCCCCAAAACGCCACCGGCATGGATCCATTCAGCACGGTTGCGAGTATTATTTCAGTTATTCAACTGTGCTCAGATGTTGCAAATTACATTAGTACCGCTACAGGGGCATCCAAGGAGCGAAAACGGCTTCGCGAGGAAGTGCGTGCCTGTGAAAACATTATTCGACAGCTAGAAGATAGCATCCATGATGCCGACGAGGGGAACTCATGGTTAGGGACGATCAGCACGCTTGAGGCGCCTGGCGCCCCTCTCCGTCGACTCTGGGTCGCACTAGACACTGTCAAAGACAAACTTCAGCCGCAGCACGGGGCCAAGAACACTCTAGCGAGTCTGAAATGGCCATTTACTGGAAAGGAAGTCGAGAAGGTTCTTTCAGCGATCGAGCGAGAGAAATCTCTCTTAGAACTGGCTCTAACAAACGATTCTCGGAAGCTGGTCCATGAAATCAAGAAGTGCTCGGACAAGAATTCGAGGCAGCTTATAGAGCTCCTTGAGATAGTGAATGGCCATAGGAAGGAAAGCAGCGGCGAGTTGAAAGAGATGAATGACAGGCTAGCACACCTTCAAGACTCTTATGTTACCGTCGAGGAAAGCTTGAGCCACCTTCATGACGACCAGGACGTCCAACAGTCAATCGCTACGCAACAGCTCCAGGCCACTAAAGATCACTACACCGTTTCGCTGAGGCTACTTAAGATCCATGAGCAGGTACTACAGATCCAAACAGAGATGGCTAACATTATGTCTCAAAAAGAGTTAATGAACAGAGAGCTATTGCCCCATGGAATACACATAATACCCCCTCGAAACGAAGACATGGTACGTCGCGATGGCATTTGGTCTCGACTGGCAGAGAAATTAAAGCCATCGGCCAAAAAGTATCAGACTGCTGCACTATGGGGACTCGGCGGGTCTGGGTATATCTGTCCCAGAATGCGATATTACCAGATCGACTGCTAATACCACCCTAGCAAGACCCAGATTGCACTAGACTTTGCTCATACACGACATATCCAAACGGCTTGTTCTATTTTTTGGATCAACGCCGACAGCGAGGCGAGATTTCTACAAAGCTACAAGGCGATAGCAAGACAGGCCGGTGTATCGCCATATCTGGATAACGAGGACTTGATGATAGCTGTCCGTCAGTGGATCGAGTCTCAAAGAAACTGGACTATGATTCTGGATAACGCAGATGACCTTTCGCTCTTCGGAGTAGGAGGACGCCTTGGAGACGGCGTTCGCCGAGGGAGGCTTTACCACTTCATCCCCCGGGGCCTAACTGGGACTGTTCTATGGACTAGTCGCGACGAGCGGGTTGCGGGTAGTCTGGTTAGCAGCAGGCAGGCAATCTGGGTTGATGCCATGACTTTATCCGAAGCTCTGACTCTGCTTGCCTCCCTTCGTGGGGAAGAAATCTCGGAAGGAGAATTAGATGACGCGACTCAGTTGCTTTCCCACTTGGAGCGACTGCCCTTAGCGATATCGCATGCAGCGGCCTACCTGAGGACATCACCGTCGATTATGAATTATGTATTCAAGCTCAGAACAGAGCATCGGCGATGGAAATTACTTCGACAACCAATTTTCGATCGGTATAGACCGGAGTTGCCAAATAGCGTTCTAGAAACGTGGATAGTATCCGTCACCATGCTTAAGGAAGAAAACTATCAGGCATACTGGATCCTACATACGCTTGCATACTTCGATAACCGAGGGATTTCGTTCGAGATGATCAAAGCTGCCGAGACTATCCGAGCCAATGAAGCCGAAGAAAGAATCACCGATGCTAACATACAGTGTGGGATAGACAGCAGTGACGATGACATGGATGAAGAGGACGATATTGTCACGGCGGTGGGACGACTGAAGAATTTCTCGTTCATCCGTCCCCGGAGCCCAATGGCCCGTAGCTACGATATGCACGCGCTTGTGCAGGACGCAACAAGATACTCCCTACGTATCAAGGCCACAACGGCGAACCTGCTTTTCTTCCGAACGGCCCTGAATGTGTTACTGCGGCTGTACCCACCCAGTGTGCCCGAAAACTGGAAACTTTGCGAGATTTACCTCCCACATGCCCTCCGGGTGTGTAACTGGCCTGAGAGAAAACAAGAGGGACGTGACGTGGCAGACCTACTAGAGAAGGTATCACACTACTTGTTCGACCAAAGGAGATGGCGAGAGAAAGAGCTAGTGGATACAGAGGTGCTGAAGCTCCGCAGAGAACTCAGTGGAGAGGAGCACCCCGAAACACTTCAGGCTATGGCAAATCTTGCATCGACTTACCATGCACTGGGAAGGCTCGAAGAGGATGCGAAGATGTCTGCTAGAGTACTCTCGCTGCGGACAGAGATACTCGGGGAGAAGCACCCCGACACGATTGATACTATGGCGAACCTTGCCTCGACCTACTTTGCGCTGGGACGACTGGCAGAAGACGAAGAGATATCAGCCAAAGCACTCGCGCTAAGAAGAGAGATACTTGGGGACAAGCATCCGGATACACTTTCAAGTATAGAGAATTTTGGAGCAATCCATCTCCGACACGGGCGGTTCAAAGAGGCTGAAGCGATATATGTTGAAGTTTTGACTTTGCGCAGAGAGTCACTTGGCCAGAGGCATCCTAACACTCTCAAAAGCATGATGGGTCTTGCGACGACATTCTATGTACAGAGACGGTGGGAAAAGGCGGAAAAGATATTGAACGAGACATTGATGAGAAGATTAGAGATCCTTGGAAGAGAACACCCAGATACGATTGATACGATGGAGAGCCTTGCTTGGACATACTCGGCACTGGGGCGGGAAACGGACGACGCGGAGATGTCCCTCCAGGTGCTATCTCTACGGGAAAAGATTCTGGGCGAATCCCATCCCGATACAATGTCGAGCAGGGAACATATACGATGGATGCAGAAGAGAATGGCCAGCGATGGAGAGCCGCGGAAGCCGAGGGATATTTTCAGCGTATTGGCCGCTGACCGGACTGGTCAGAGGGAGGAAGCGGCGGTCAATCAGACAAGTTAAAGATTGTCGAGCTATTTCGCGTGCGGGATAGTCGAGTTGGCCGTTCTGCTCACCTGTATCATCATGACGGGGTCTGAACGTACGAACTTAAGACGTAGAATAGTTTTCGTGTAGTCACTATGGGCCCTAAAACCTCTATAACCACATGCAGACAAGTATAGGTACAAAGTGATGCAGGCCCTGTCCGCTCACCGTGGTGGAAAGGCAACGAAGAAAGGCTCCGTGGCCATTGAAACTCGAAACTTTGAAGGTGAGTAATGCGCCCGAGTCGCCAAAGAACTCAGGTAAACAGTTGAATGAATGCCGTCACATTCTCTCTCTCGTTGCGGCTTCTTATTAAAAATACATGACACAGCTAGGAGGGAATTGAATCTAAGCGCAAGACGCTGGGCAGGAGTAGAAGAGACAAGCCGTGAAGTGGATTGTCGTCTTTCCCTCCAGTCACAGTGGTGGTCGTGCTGTCGCTCCCGGAATGTTGCTTGGAGAACTGCTCGCACTAGACTCTTACCCTGCGGGTAGCGCAGTTTGCGCATTTTGTATGCCCACAGGTGGGGCATATTGCCTGTTGTATGGACATTCCACCATTGCGGCAGCTGCACTATGATATGTCAGGATCAAGCTGTGATATTAAAGTAAGTCATTTACCCACGCAAACCCAGAAAACAATAGATCGCAGACGCGGCTAGTATACAGGTGTCAGGAGATGGACCCTTTGAGACGCGCTTGAGTAGGGGGTGAGACTAACCTGCTCCGGAAGTTCGTCGCTACTAAATGGGGGGATTCGACTCGCCCAAAGTCGCGTAGCAAATCCGACGGCGAAGAACGTGGTGAAAGCAGCAACGCCGAGGCCAATACCGTCGCTCACACCTACATAAGCGGCAGGATAGGCTGCTGCTCCGGCCGCGACGAGCACATCCTCGACGGTGTGCTGCCAATTCGGGGCTCCTTGCATAAGGCTGAGCTCGTGATTTCCGGGCTAGAACTAGAGAACGTTGGGAGATTCATTCCGTAGCCTCGCGCTCGGGGTCGTCTTAATGTTGAGGGAAGAGTGACGAGGAAACAGAAAGTTCCACACGAGATATATGGAGGTGCGCATGTCTAACCCACGGCACGGGCCACCTCTGCCGATAGGTTGATTGGTCGATGTTTCAGTTTTTATGGGTCAGACACGTAAAAATGTGGCTGCAGGCTTACCTTCATGTTCGCGTGGCCACTGTACCGAAAATTTCGACCAAACTCATCGCCGATTCAACAACTTGATCGAAGGACTTCACTGATAGTCCATAGGTTTCATCGATGGTTCAGACGCCTTCTTCACCGATTTAGAGGGCCTAGGCTGCCTCGAGTCAAGACGCATCATCGGCCCCACCCCCAATCCCGCCACGGCCGAAAATGGCCGGCTTCGATCGCTTCGCTGCGCTTCGTTGCCTTCTCGCGCTCATGGGTATTTGGTCGGCGTATCTGATATCCTCCTCCTCCTTGGTGAGCTCCTAGAATACAACTCGTGACGGCCATTTCCGTTTGTCGCCGGTGCGCGTCGCGTGTTAATACGTCAAAAGCAAGTCACTGACCACACCTCTTCAACGAAATCCCCGCTAGCAACCATCGCGAGGCTCTTGGTCGGCCTAGGGTACAGTTGTTCCATTTCGGCAATCTTTAGCAGCAATGGGAATTATGAATATAGAGGCTACTTCATCGCGACTGGGATAGTCGCTCCTGCTCTGCTCGGCCTCGCGACTTCAAGTAGTTGGGCAAGAATTGTTCTGCAGTACATGGTCTGGGGTCTGCTTCTGGCGGCTCTCTTGAGTTGGCTTTCGCACAGTCTTCAGAGATACTCAAGGGCTAAGAGACTAGTAGCCTCCACTCCTGAGTGGGTGGCTGAGAAACAACTGGTCTATAGCGGAGGGGCATTGGACAATCGGAGCGAGGACTATAAGAGGGCGGATGAGGGCCAAATATAGCAACGAGTCTATGGAACAAGTACTTCGAAATTGCTAGCATCGAGCAGAAACTATCGGACGATCTCGGAGGGGGGATACGATAATAAGTAACTGCGACGCTCAAGACTGGTTAGGACTACCTAGCCAACACGCTCATTCTTGGGCAAGGTTTCCTCTTCGGTACCTAGCATATAGGTAGCTTCCGCAATATTCCACAGACATCAGATTGTTTTGCATTAGCTAGTTAGTGACGAGCAATTTATAGACGCAGTCTCTCCTTAGTTTCTAGGCGTGTTATATACAACGCATAGGGAAGTGAGAGTATAGAAAGGGACGAAAGGCTGGGATCCGACCTCAGGGCCGAATAGTAGGAAGAAAAGGCGATGATGTTTCATTATTTCCCCATGTGGGAGGAAAGCTAATTTAAAAGCTACGCTAGTGGTTGGTGTGGTTGAGCACCGCCACAACGCCACAGAAGCCACCGCGCAGAAAATGAGCAAAATCCGTTCATGAGACGGGCTTATTCCCTTGATCGCTACACCTCCGTCGCTCTGACCCTCGCCGAACCGCTTAGACGATACGCTTCCCACGATAAGGACCTAAAACCACCTCAATAGTGTTGACGAGGGTGATTAGTGATGTACTATATCTATATAGATCCTTCAATTAACGCGCATGCTTTCTCTATCTAGCCATGCGCTAGGTAGAGAGTGCTGCATAGCCGCTTATAGCAATATAATTTAGATATTTGTCCCCTTGCTACTGTGTAGGGATTTAAAGTCTTATTATTTAGTTTGCTAGACCTCCTGTTCCTACACGAACAGGCCTTCTCCACCATTTACAGATCTCGCCAGCTTCAGGCCATTTTTGTGACTTTGAGACTCCCCGTGCCTATACCTGAAAGATCTGTCGTTTCCAACCTCGTGCAAGAAAATAACTCCTACTCTCATGGGAGTTACTGCCCTTGCCGAAAGAACACAGCAGGGTGAAACTTCCCGCCAATATCCTCGATTAGTCGCGGCTCATTGTAGAGATTATACCACGGCTCTATCAATCTACATTAAACACAAAAATGCATCAAACGGCGTCACCGTGCACGAGCTACTTTTCGACTTTGTACACAATTCCCTTCATCCTCTAATACTCTACACAACTTCAGGGCGTGCTATTCTTGCTAGCCTACTAGTTTAGTAGGCCAGCAGCATACTATACGTATAGTCCCACCCTTTATAAAGTTATTGTATTCTATTATATTCCCCAATTTTAGCCATATATTGGTCCAATAACTAATTTCTCAGGCAATATAACAAACTTCCAGGGTTCAAGAGAGAGGTTGAATTGATGCAGCAAATTAGCTCAAATCAACCTGAACCTCATCTCGGTCAACCAACTGCTCTTGGCTTTTCGCCAAAATCAAAATTTTATTTTTGCTCCCTATTTCCTTGGGCTGATGGAGAAATTAAACAGTTTTGGACGCGTCATGACGTTCCAATGACTAGCACCGAAATGCCACTTTGAATTGTGAATCAGGGCCTAAGGATCGCCAAAGGACTTGATAAGATCCACCGTGCCAATCTTGGTTCCTTGCCGCTCAATATCGACGATAATGAGCACGATTGGGGAAGTTACGGTGACATTAAACCTCAAAATATTCTCTAGTTCTCTAATAACAGCGGAGACTGGCTAGTAGTTGCGGCCTTTGGGCTTAGGGGTCTTTACAAGCGCTGATACGCGCTAGAAGACTTTACTAACATCTCCATCGGCCCTCTATCAGCATATCGCGCTCTGAAGCGCTCCTGGGCTTGCCAGTAGTACCCAAATATGACGTATTGGCACGGGGCTGCGTATTTCTTGAGTTTATCTCGTGGTATATCTCTTCGAGGAAGCCTCTGAGACGATGCTGATCTTATCGAACTAGGAGTCTAGATGACAAGTTCTTTGATATCGTTAAAATGGGAATGGCAAAAATCGATGCGCTATGGTCAAGTCGTCGGTAAAAAAGGTACGCAATATATCTTCTCCCATCGGGATTACCAGCAGTCAGCGATCCAAATGCCTAACATTTGGCAGTTGATACTGGGGATGTGTGTTTACGAGGACTGTCCGGGTTTCGTGCACAGCTTCCTATTCCTGGTTGAGCGCCATCTTCTTGTGGCCAACATGAAAGATAGTGGGGACTGCGCTCTAGCTCTTGAAAAGCTGGCTCAAATCCGTGATTTGTGCGAAATCTTAGAGAGCTATCCCGTTGCCAGAAACCAGAAACAGCAGATGTCAGCCTTTCCCGCCGACCACCATATCAATGCGACTGTCGATGTATGAACTCTCCTCAGACATATACTTAGTATACATTTAGTCGTATTGTGCCGTAAGCGGTCTGTCTTGCTTTTGCCGTCCTAACCATATCTTTCTTTACTTCGGAAAATCATCAGGCCTTAGAGCCGAGACAGGATATAGGTAACTGTTAAAGGATGTAGGAATACGTTTTATGGAGTAATAGACTGCCCATAGGAGTCTAGATTTCTCTCAATTAGGATTTGCCTTTATAATTACTATTTTAGTCACTTTTAGACCCGGGTAAGTTTATGTGGCCGGGTTCTCGGCGTCATATGCCGCCCTAGCGCGGACCTACCGGAGTCAAAAGCCCCCCGAGCCAAGTCTAGCGTGGCTTATCGCTCCTCTGAGCCTGGAATGTGGCTGATGTCGATCTCGGATTCTTTGTACGCTCCGTAAACGACTCCACAGCGAGAAAGCTTATTCGGCCTCGGCTGACGCAATTCGCTGCACACTACGTAGATACGGCAATGTGATTGCGTCCCTGACCGAGCCGCGTCGACTTTATTCCCCGCTTGCGGCTTACGGGCATAGCTCGCACGGTCCGGAGTAGAGCGCGCCGTGAGATACACGGAACCTCGGCCGTTCAACCGGCCTCGAGAGAAGTCCGTGAAAAAAGAAAAGGGTTTCACAGCCCTGGTCCATTAGAATTATAAAAATTACTCGAAGAGTGAATATGTTTCATATATAACAAAGTATCTCCGGCTACTTCTAGTGCGAGTGTGCTAGATCTCTTCGTTCAATTACCTCATCTTTGTCTTTTCCCTCAACCGAGTACCAGCATGGAGCACATCAATCGGACCGAGGTGTCCTCGACGAGCTACCAATATACCACGACTGAAATAGAACAAGTAGAGACAGAGCTTGTGTCAGAGCAAAGTGAACAAACCTCCCACGAACTGTCTAGACGCGAATATCTTGTCCAGAGCAGCAGCCGTTCAGCAAACGAAGATCATCAGCGAAGAGACGGGTCTTATTCCACCCAAGGTGCAGATGTCACCCAAGTCCACTCCTACGCACATGATGGAATCGAAGAAGAGCAGGCAGAAAACCTTAGAAGACTCGCTACTGTCCTTTCGCGGAGGGCAAGCAACGCCGCTCAGGTCTCCGGCGCCGGGGAGGTGGGGCCGTTTAGCTTTTTTGACGAACACGACCCCTCCTTAGAACCGAGCAGCAGCGACTTCGACGCTGCGAAATGGATCCAAGCTTTTATAAACCAGGCTGAGGCAGAAGGCATCAGAATTGCCCGGACTGGCGTCATGTACAAGGATCTTGGCGTCTCTGGGACAGGAGATGAGATACAGCTCCAGCAGACAGTTGGGTCTTTCTTTACTGCACCACTCCGACCGGCGGAACTATTTCGCGCTGGGAAAAAGGCGCCGAAGCGAATCTTGCAGCAATTCGACGGCCTTGTTCGAAGCGGCGAATTGCTAATTGTTCTTGGGCGTCCCGGCTCGGGTTGCAGCACCCTTTTGAAGACAATATGCGGCGAACTACATGGGCTCAGCATCGACAGCCAGTCAGTCATCAATTACAATGGCATCCCGCAGCTTCAGATGAAGAAAGAGTTCAAAGGAGAAGTGATTTACAACCAAGAGGTCGACAAACATTTCCCACATCTTACGGTCGGTCAGACCGTTGAGTTTGCCGCAGCTGCCCGCACACCTCAAACCCGTGTGAGGGGAATATCCAGGAATGAGTTCTCGAAACTCATGGCCCAGGTGGTCCTAGCCGTTTGTGGTCTTACGCACACCTATAACACCAAAGTCGGCAATGATTTTGTTAGAGGTGTCTCTGGCGGTGAGCGGAAGCGGGTAAGCATCGCCGAAATGATGCTCACCGGTTCTCCTTTCGGTGCATGGGATAATAGGTATGCCCTCTCCTTTAGCGTACTTCAGCGTCTTCCTTTCATGAGCGCTGCCTCGACCTCGAGATACGTGTGTTTGTTCCATGTTGACGGAAGAACCTTCTTCTAGTACTCGAGGACTTGATGCCGCTACTGCCTTTAATTTCGTCCGAACATTGCGGCACACTGCAGACCTTGGCGGTGCTGCTCATGCCGTCGCAATTTATCAAGCTAGTCAGGCAATCTACGATCTTTTCGACAAGGCCACCGTCCTCTATGAAGGGAGGCAGATATACTTCGGGCCGGCCAGAGAGGCAAAAGCTTTCTTCGAGAGACAGGGGTGGTACTGTCCACCGCGGCAAACAACTGGCGACTTTCTTACATCAATCACAAATCCGACAGAGCGCCAGGCACGTGAAGAGATGGAGAACAAGGTACCTCGCACCCCGGAAGATTTCGAAAAGCACTGGAAAGCATCTCCCGAGTACGCGGCACTCCTCAGAGAGATGGAAGCGTATTCACGCGAGTTTTCTGGCGAACCCGGCGACAATACGGCGGAGGAGACCAAGCATGCCCAGAGCCAAGCTCTTCAAGAATTTAGAGCATCAAAAAAGCATCGGCAAGCGAAGCACACTCGCCCAGGCTCCCCTTATACCATCAGCATCGGGATGCAAATCAGGCTGAACACGATAAGAGCTTACCAGCGCATCTGGGGCGACAAATCATCCACTGTGGTCAATGCCGGGATGCAACTTGTGATTGCCCTCATCATCGGCTCCATCTTCTACCAACCTTCCAGTAATGATGCTACAGCCGGGTTCTACTCCAAAGGTGCAGCCCTTTTTATTGCAGTCTTAGCGAACGCCCTTGCGTCCTTGTCGGAAATCAACAATCAGTACGCTCAGCGGCCGATTGTTGAGAAGCACGCCTCATACGCCTTCTACCACCCTGCCACTGAAGCTTTCGCTGGCATTGTCGCGGATATCCCGGTCAAGTTTGCGATTGCTGTCGTGTTTAACCTTGTCCTCTACTTCATGGCCGGCTTACGCCGGGAAGCAAACCACTTCTTCCTCTTCTTCCTCATCACATATCTATCTACATTCGTGATGGGTACGATTTTCCGCACAATCGCCGCTGCGACGAGGACGGTGTCGCAGGCCATGACGTTTGCCGGTATCATGATTCTCGCCCTCACCATCTACACAGGCTTCCAGATTGCAGTCCCCCAAATGCACGTCTGGTTTAGCTGGATTCGCTGGATCAACCCGCTGTTTTATGCCTTCGAGATTCTCGTCGCCAACGAATTCCATGGGCGTGAATTCATCTGTTCTAGCATCATTCCTCCATACACCCCCCTCCAGGGCGAGTCGTGGATATGCAATGCTGTTGGGGCGGTGGCAGGTCGTGCGACAGTCAACGGAGACTCTTATATCGCAGAGAGCTACGAATATTACTGGTCGCATGCTTGGCGCAATCTAGGCATTCTGTTCGGCTTTTTGATATTCTTCTTGGCTCTCTACATGGTTACAACCGAACTTAACTCGGTTTCAACCAGCGCGGCAGAATACCTCATCTTTCAACGTGGCCGAGTGCCAGCCTACCTTGACAACGAAAAGAAGGGAGGCTCCGCCAGCAATGAATTCGAAAAGCCCACTGTCGCAGCGAGACGGTTAAGCGGTAATGTGATGCAGGACACCAAAGTCGAGGTTGGCGTTATGGCGCCACAGAAAGATATTTTCACTTGGCGAGATGTTGTTTATGACATTGAGATCAAAGGCGAGCCACGGCGTCTGCTGGATCACGTTTCAGGATGGGTTAAGCCTGGTACACTTACGACACTCATGGGTGTCAGCGGTGCTGGCAAGACAACTTTGCTCGATGTTCTTGCACAGAGAACAACCGTCGGGGTTATAACGGGTGATATGTTTGTCAACGGGAAACCGCTAGACTCGAGCTTCCAGCGGAAGACGGGATATGTACAACAACAAGGTGAGCTTGTCTACCGAACGTTCCGGGCTCCGATACTAATTTCTTTTCTATCTAAGACCTTCATCTAGAGACGGCGTCTGTCAGAGAAAGCTTACGGTTCAGCGCTATGCTTCGGCAACCAAGTTCGGTCAGCAAGGAAGAAAAGTACCGATTTGTCGAAGAAGTTATCCAGATGCTTAATATGGGGGACTTCGCCGATGCTATTGTCGGTGTGCCTGGGGAAGGCCTTAATGTGGAGCAACGCAAGCTCCTAACTATTGGCGTCGAGCTAGCCGCGAAGCCGAAGCTTCTCCTTTTCCTTGATGAACCGACAAGTGGGTTGGACTCGCAAAGCTCTTGGGCTATTGTGGCATTTCTACGCAAACTCGCCGACGCCGGCCAAGCCGTTCTGTGCACCATTCACCAACCTAGCGCCGTGCTCTTCCAGCAGTTTGACCGCCTGCTCTTCTTGGCCAAAGGAGGAAAGACTGTGTATTTCGGCGATATTGGAACGAATTCCCGCCAGCTTTTGGACTATTTCGAATCTAGGGGCGCACGTCGATGTGGCGCTGAGGAGAATCCGGCTGAATATATGCTTGAGATTGCGAATGGGACCAGCGGCCAGAACCAAGACTGGCATACCGTCTGGACGACGAGCCCCGAGCGTCTGGAGGTCGAGGCAGAGATCGAAAGACTGCACCAAGAAAGAAGCCAACAGCTTCTGCAATCGGGTGCCGCTGGCGAAGACCACGCGGAATTTGCCATGCCATTTTACCAGCAACTCTCCTCTGTTACGATTCGAGTGTTCCAGCAGTATTGGCGAATGCCTTCCTACATCTTTTCTAAATTCACGCTTGGTATTGCAGCGGGCCTCTTCATCGGATTCTCCTTCTATCGTGGTGGCGGCACCATTGCCGGCATGCAGAACGTCCTATTCTCCGTGTTCCAACTCGTCACGCTCTTCTCCACCATTGTTCAGCAAATTCAACCACTCTTCGTCACCCAGCGAGCTCTTTACGAGGTTCGCGAGCGTCCGAGCAAGGCATACAGTTGGAAAGCATTTATGATCGCCAACGTGATCGTCGAAATACCCTTCCAGATCATCACCGGTGTCCTTATCTGGGCTTGCTTCTATTATCCGGTGGTCGGCGCCGGCCAAGACTCGGAAAGACAAGGCTTGGTCTTGATACTGTGCATCTTGCTGTTTATATACGCCAGCTCGTTCGCACAGATGACTATCGCTGCGCTTCCTGACGCTACTACCGCAGGCGCTATTGTGACGCTTCTAATGCTGATGAGCCTAATGTTTTGCGGCGTTTTGCAGACACCTGCAGCTCTCCCGGGATTTTGGAAGTTCATGTATTATCTGAGTCCATTCACATATTGGATCTCCGGTATGGTCTCGACCATGCTCCACGGGCGGCTGGTAGAGTGCTCAGAGGCGGAGACATCCATCCTCAATCCGCCACTAGGTCAGAGCTGTGGGCAGTATTTCGCCCCCTTCATGGAAGGAGCGGGAGCTTTCGGAAAGCTTCAAAACCCCAACGACACTACTGCATGCCGATATTGCTCCGTCATGACTGCCGATACATATCTAGGGGGCAGTGGTATATTCTGGGAAGACCGGTGGCGTAACTATGGTATCGTGTGGGCGTATGTCCTGTTTAACATACTGATCGCCATAGGCACTTATTACTTCTTCCGTGTGCGGACTGTCCAACGCACCTCAAAACGAGTTGGCTCCCGCACGGCGAAGAACCCTTAGCCTAGTTAACAAGTGGTATGTAGACAATACAATGGCTAGATAGAGTCGTTATTCTGAGGTTAGACGAGGCACTTCCACTAGCGTGAGACACAACGTCCTGGCCACCTGCGACATGCCTGTACACCTTGTACCGCCGCCTTCCAGAACAACGGACTCAATTTATGCTACCAATTCTTACTCCTTTCGTGCACATCGCGTTAGAGCTACCCAACGAAGTTCCCAACGAAGTTGAAGCATAGCCGAATGAAGACTTTCCTCGGACATTTTGGCGGACAAATTCGCTCGGGGTTTTCAGCGGTTCTACCGCATACTTCCTCTTAAATGTACGGGGGTCGGAACATGGCACATCCGTGGTCGGGGCTCGGGGAATGCAAAGAACCGATCACGGAACTCGGGGGGTCAGATCCAAGGCTCGCTGCACGGTCAGCGTTTTCTTGTATCTAGCAGTTTACTTCATTGCAGGCAATCGCGCGATTGTGAACGTTGCTAGACACAGGATGTCCTGTAGGCGGCCGCTTTAGCGCCACCAAATTGGCGAATGGCCAAAGATGAGCGGCCAATTACGAATTCTTTTCGGTGCCTGAATCGCCGGCTTGCCGATACTTGGCAAATGTAGGATACACCTAAGTGCGAGATGGCTACATTGGTTAGATCAACCGACATATAAACTGAATAGTCTTACAAAGAAAGACATATTTGATTAGATGATGCAAATTATGACCGTCACAGCTATTCACCAATCCCAAGATTCCACCTCTGTCACTGTGATGTCTAATTCTAATTACAAAATCCTGATCATAGGTGCAGGACTAACTGGCCTAGCCCTTGCCCAGATTCTGCGCAAGAATGGTATATGCTTTGAGGTCTATGGGCGCGCACCTAGCGAGGAACGATTTCAAGGCTGGTCTATTGGCATTCACACGTGAGAAAAATTTCGTTGTTACTCTGCATCGCCCGCACCCCCAAGCGGCTCTATGACTATCGTCTCCGTGCTTCTAGTATTGCTAAGACCGTGGCAAGAATTCTTGCAGATTTCCTGAAATGTATGCCGGACGATATGCCCCCAATTAATCCCTTAAACTCCCTCTATCCGCTTGACCTGCCAGCGCAAGGAGCATTATACGTCAACAACGACCCGAGTTTCCGTCTTGGCGTCCAGGACACGGATAACACGAAATTGCGCTTGAATAGAGAGCGCTTGAGGTCATGGCTAGCAACGAATATTCCAATCCAGTTCAACAAAGTAGCGGTTTCAGTTGACGAAGAAGAAGGAGCCAGGGATGTGACGGTATGTTTTGCGGATGGAACATCGGCAACGGGTGACATTGTGGTTGGGGCGGACGGAGTGAACAGCATTGGTAAGTGCTCGATATTGCCGGAAAAGCAACCGTATTGATATGATTGAGCAGTTAGAAAACATGTCCTTTCTCGTATTGGGAAGCCGGATCCACTAAGAACACTTCCCATTGGCATCATTGGCGGGGGACTCACACTTCAGGGCAAGGATTTGGAAGAGCAGCTCTCGTTGGCGCATTCGGGATACATTGTCACTGCGTTCTCAGGGGACGGGACCGTTCTGTTCGTGGCTGTCAACAGCGTCTCCGTCGAGCCAGTATCAGCAAGCTATTACTGGTTCCTGAGCTTCCCCAACCCTGCTGCGGCTACACAAATGCTGCGGTCGAACACGGCCACGAACCGCGAAGCGATGTTCCAGCTTGCCCTGGAGAAAACGGAGAACTTGCACCCAACATTCAGGGCGATAATACAGAAGACCGGCCAGAATGGCATCTCCCTACCGGCTCTAAGGTTTTCCGAGTGTGAGATGGAGAGCATACCCAGGGGAAGAACGACATTGCTTGGCGACGCGGCTCACTGCATGACCCCGTGTAAGCCTTATCTTTGCCATTTACGAGGCTAATTATTAATTTACCACTTGACAGTCCGAGGTGAAGGAGGAGTCCATGGGCTTATGGACGCCATGAACCTAGGGACAGCGATCTCTCGGATAGAATCCGAGAGCCCCACTGAGTCCGGTTTACACCAAATTCTAGGGGAATTCCAGGACGAGATGAGTCGGCGTGGTGTGGCAGCCATACATAAATCAAGAGAAAACTTCCAATCGCCTGGAGGCAACGGACGTCCAACAATTTGGAATCAAGAGATGGCTCCTCTCCCACCGGCAAAGGTGTCGCTGGATTCAATCCCTCGGAGCCTATGTGGAAAGCCCACTTTGTGAGAGGGAGTATCATTTCTGCTATTCATCATGAGATTAACTCTAAGACCTATAGACAATCTAGTAATAAGAGATGGCCATTCCTCTGCTTGGCTATGGGGACATGGCTGTAGCCGTAGAGCTAGTCAAGGAATCTTTCGCTTCGAGATACGTTCAAACTAAGTAGCAAATAGTATTCGGGATAGAGTCTGTTTTGTAGAACGATGTTATTTACGCCTGTTTCTGGATGCTGTAAACTAATGGTTATCTTCCTTGGACAACATGAATTGTAGGCTATTATCGAAGCAGCTGCTGAGAATATGATAGCCTTCTCACCTTGCTTGATTTGGAGGTGGGAGGCAATCCCGCGTCGATCATAGGTCAAGTCCATACACACGCCGTACTGTTCCCTCTGCCTCTAAAGGCCATAAAATGTTGATGGGACGGCCATACGGATGCTGCAGGACCTCGACGTGGAACAAGTTTTAAGCCCGATTCGGCCCGACTTTCACAAGCTCCTTGCGGTACGGGATTATAGGACGAGGAATATGTCTACTTCTGGTCATGCCCTTGACCCTCATTTATTGGACTACGATTATCCCTCCAAGGTACGGAGAGAGCCATCTTCTCATTCGCCAGAGCCACATTGTCCGAACAGCCCTGTAGGCTGCGCCTTAGCTGCTATACTTGAGTACCTGTCCAAGCAGAGGTGGCCTATTAGATCAGTCTACTGGAGCCCGGACAAAAATCCACATTTCCTTTTCTCGGCCGAGATGCTGTAGGCAACGCCACGAGATCGAATTATTGGGTTCGTTTCCAGAGAGCCTTGTGCCCGAGCCCCGGGTAGGACTACGATAGAGGCCGGATAGGTGGAGCACTGACGTGGAATATCGAGGCAACATCTCTTGCCCGGGTACCATCGCAATCGCAGTACGCATTCTGACCTAGCGTGGCGTGCGGGCATGGAGGGTGCGCGCCCCCCTCAGTGACGTGGTGGTTGAAACCGCAACGAATGCTGCCATGCCTGTCGGCGATCACGCGGCAAGACGTCTGACAGAGAGGGGAGGGTAACGAGATGCGACAAACATGGCGCGGAGTGTGCTAGCCGAACAGATAAACGATCGAATGGCAACTACCGTGACATGGGGAGGTTTCGGTCAGCGTGCACGGGAGTTTGCATCTCTGCCCGGGTCGTTACTGGTTTAGTGGAAGAAGGCAGCCTTCACGTCGAGGACAAGTTGGTACCCGATGGCTTTTATGCCTTTTTGCTGCGTAAGTTGACCATTCCGACGTCGTGGGACAGCAGAGTCTGATGGCTGACGCCCGTGTACAACACTGGGTAGAAGGCGAGCCGCTGGAACCGGTTGAGTGAGCCTACCTGGGCTGGTGGGGATAGCTCTAAGCATGTGCGTAGCATAAAAAATCGTGGGTGGGCGGTTTGACTTCGGCGGGGTCCACATGTCCACAATTGTTGGTTTGCATGCCCATTTCTTGGTTCGGCATCCTGCGGGGGGCCGCCCACCTGAAAGTGAGCGAAGCGCTGCGGCTTGTGTGGCGGTAACCCGCGGGGGTCCAGAGGCCTCAACGCATCAGAGAGCACACCGGTGCCTTCTGGCCGGACCAGCCAATGGGGAGCGGGGCGTAGATGGTGTTGGCCAATAGGCCCCACACACCTGAGGATTTGCGGAAGGCACGGTTCTCAGGTCACAGTGGTGCTCTCTGGGATATGCAATCTGCAATCCGTAAGCCACTATCAGGCACTGACGATTGTAGCTTCCGAAACACACACACCCCCTCCACAAGAAAGATCCCCGCTGTGAGATCCACGGGCACGGATTCCGGTCTAACCTTGGGTCGAATTTTCCGGCCGAGGGGAATTTCTTGCTAGTACCTGTGTATAGACATCTCACCAGGTACCCCATTTTCCCTCGTCTTCGATAGCAGGCAGCCGATG
The DNA here is from genome assembly GCA_021432635.1 of Thozetella sp. PMI_491. Classification (NCBI taxonomy): domain Eukaryota; kingdom Fungi; phylum Ascomycota; class Sordariomycetes; order Chaetosphaeriales; family Chaetosphaeriaceae; genus Thozetella; species Thozetella sp. PMI_491. Next base: position 62,887 of record MU270075.1, read on the forward strand.
GACGTCGACACTGCGCTCGATCGAAGCAATAAATATGGAGGGCTTCCGTCTCCTCGGGCCCTCTAAATTTGGTCGTAGAAGAGCTGACCGACTGTGCTCCTACCCCAATACGCCCAGAAGCCTTGCACAAGCTGTCCTACCCTTAGCACTTATCCCCTTTAGCTCTCTAATGACGGGAAGGCCGACACGTTGCCCGCTGGGCCAACTGAAGCTTGCTCCTGACGCCACCTGGTCCTGCCAATGAAGTTCCTGGATACATCGACTCTTGCCTTCGCGTCCTTCGCCCCCTATCCTCCGTGCGGGTATGCAATCTTCTCACACGCTGATAGCCGGCCGTCCGCAAACCTCGTCATCTGCGGCCAGGATGCCGATCGCCCGCCTTCCGGCGATGCAACCGGGGAGCCCTGGCCCGGCCGCCGCGCCGCGCAAGCCTGTGCCCGAGCACGGGCCCGTGGTATTCGGTACCTCTGGGCCCACAGCCTTTGCGTCGACCAGTCTTCGTCAGCCGAGGTGGCCGAGTCTGTGACGACCTCTTTCCGTCTCATCTGGAACGCAGACCTCTGCATCGTCGACCTCTCGGACCTTGCACCGGCGACTGCCCACGGTAGCGAGATCGCTCTGCACGGATTAGAGAAGGCGCTCGCCAGCTGTCGATGGTTCACTCGTGCGTGGACTTTGCAAGAGCTCGTCGCCGCCAAGCACGTCGAGTTCTACGACCATGATGGCAACCTTCGAGCTGCTAAGGTTCCACTCTTGCCGCGCGAGGAACTCGAGATGCTCTCCCGCGTCTCGGGTGTCGATGCGTTAGTTCTCGCCGATCGAGAGGCGCTGTTTGACGTCTCTCTTGGCCGCCGCATGTCGTGGGCGGTACACCGACAAGCCAGCCTGCCGGAGGACATTGCCTACGCTCTGGTAGGTATCTGTGGCATCGGCGGCCACCTTGCACCAAACTACGGTGAAGGCCGGCATCTTGCCTTCATCCGCCTGCAGACTAAGATCCTCGAGACGACGACTGATCTCTCCATCCTCGCTTGGAAGAGGCAGCTCGACGAGGGTAGTGGCGAGGGAGGTGACGAAGGAGAGACGCAGCAAGAAACCCAGCTGCAACAGCGTTTCAGTGGCATCTTGGCCAACTCGCCGGCCGACTTTCGCCACTTCGCCTTTCGTCAGGCCTCTCATGCGCCGTTCGCGTCAGATTCTGAGCTTAGCTTTAACAATCGAGGACTCTGTGTCTATGGCCTCTTGTCGGGAGTTCGGCATCGACCAAGAGCTGGCCGCGAAGCGGTGCTCGTCTTGAATGCCTCGTGGCGCAGTCGACCTGAAACGGTGCATATTGGTGTCACGCTGAAAGAAATCGAACCAGGGCTCTTTGTCCGTGCAAATCCCCACGGGATTGTGTGCCTACCGCTTCGCAAGGAGGATGTAAGTCCGGACCGCATATGTGTGCGGCTTGATATTAGTGCGAGAGAGGAAAAGAGCCTGTACATGGGACAGAAGGAATCACGTGTAGCAGCTTGGATGGACGATGTCTCGTGTAAGCCTCTTCTCCCATACGAGATGCCCAGTTCTAACCGAGTTCCGGCCAGCAGATTCGGATGCGTCCTCACCCGCATCGTCGCCCCGGATGCAAGAACAGATGCCTGCAAAGCAAGACACTGTTGCCGCTAATAACACAACCGAGACCATACAGTACACTGCCCAAGAACTGCCGCTCCACGGAAAGCGACTGTCCAAACGTGGCGCCGACGAGATGCAGGAGTCCGATGGCCACTCGAGCGACGATAGCAGCGAGGACGACGTCTTGCTTTTCGATTCGCTCCCCGAAAAGCCAGAGCATCTCCAAAACAGCCACCCGTTCCAATCCGTCCTACCAAGTTTGGTGTCTGTGGGTCTCGCGGCATGGAATTGCGAGAACGAGTTAAAAAAAGATACCTGTGATGTCCACACGCGCGCTAAAAAGGAACCCATGCCGGTGACTTCGACGCGAAGGACCGAACTTTCACTCGTCCCAAGCGTAGGCAGTACGATTGGTAACATATCAATTCCTTTCCGTCCAGCGAAGCGGGCCCGAAGAGACAGTTGGAGTCAGCAATCAACCGGGAGCTGGACGGCCGAGACAGACCGCGAGGAGCTGGATTTATTCGTGGTACGTTCCAAGCATGACACATATCAGGACATGCTTGCTTGTCCTTTCTATCGACTCGACCCAGTGCGACACCACAGTTGCATGTGGGAGATGGAGTTACCAGACATACGCAGCCTCAAGCAGCACATAATCGTCGATCACCACAGGCCCGAGCGTTGTCCCATCTGCCATGCGGTTTTCGACAATGCCGTAGACCGCGACCAGCATATTATCGCTCGTTCCTGCAACAAACGTGAGGCCCCGGCCGATCTTCTCGTTGGTGTATCAGAGGATCAAGTCGAGAAACTCTCGCAGCGGGACGACGGGACGGAATGGAGACAGAATGCAGAATCGAGGCACCGGAAACGCGGCACCAAGAATAGTAAGACTAAGACAAGGCCCAAGTTTCCGAAGGCTGCATCTCACGAAGAAGAAAAATGGTTTCGTGTCTGGGATATCCTGTTTCCTCAGACCCCGCGGCCTGAGCTACCGTACCTGAGCAAGCCGCAAGAAAGAGAAGCTGCGGACTTGCGTCGCTTCTGGCGCAAGGCCGGACCCAGCCTGGTAGCTGGTGTGTTGGAGAAGAACGGACTGTTGCGGTGGGAGGACCCAGGAGAAGAGGCGGCTTTGGCGGCGCTGCATGCCTCAGTCCTCGAAGGCATGATGGAATATTTGCGGTTGGGGTCTGATAGTGCAAATTGTAGCACTTTAGGGGCGGACTGCGTTCATTCGGAGTTGACACAGGCGTGAGCGGAGTCAAGGGAAGCTTTCTAGATTTGCGGTCATAGAAGTTTGGGGTGGAGGAGAGGACGGGGCAGCATTGGATACCAGTGTAGACACGGCGTTAAGCGGCTCAGCCTACGCCTTTCAGATCATTCAAGGACACTCGATTCTACCTTATTTATCAAGTACAGCTTTATTGATAATGTAATACCTGCATGGATGCTTGTTCAAGCAGGGTTTCCGACTAGGGAAGCTGATTCTTCAACACATGCGTCACGGAAATATAGACTCGGAGAACAGTGTGATTGTAGAGCAGAGTTATAAGATACAAAGATACATAATATATATATCATGCATATTGAAGGGGCCTCCGTGAGAAGTGGAGGGGGCGCAAACGGCTGTTACTACCCGGCGCCGAGATATAGTAGTATAAAGCAAATACAGAGGCTGGCCCGGCCCCTTGACTGCTCCGCTCATGTCGCTGGCAATATCCTCCGCAGCGCAAGGTGCACGGCGAGGGCAATGCCGAAAGACCAAGAAAAGCCGTTGATGCAGGCCCCAAACTAGGTGCCGGAAATCTGTAGTGCGGACGTCTTGTTAGCGTTGTCGACTTCGATGTCATAACAAGGAGCGTCTTACCAAAAACGTGAGAATGTCGTTGACTAATCCATGTCATCAGTGTTGGGATGCTTTAGGGTTTGGGTCGAGAGGATCGGCTCGTGATCGGGACGGGCCGCAGAGAGGTCCACGAAAGTGGGCCTCGCCAACCGCAAACGCCAGGGCGATGGACCGTAAGCGAACTGAAGTGCCGCCTCACCCGTCCCTCTCATCGCCAAGGGCGACGTGATTGCATACCGAATGCAGCCTTGCCAGGAGTGGGTACTTGTTTGCCATTTCCGGTGGAAATCGAAATTGGCGTCCGAAGTACGGCGAGCCGTGACAAGGACAATACCCTGCTCATACACAAGGTGGGCGCAGGAACGCTGGCGTAGGGAGGGTTACTAAAACGGCGGGGGAATGCGCTGGCAATTCCCCGGTAGAGGGCAGGAAGGCGATCAAGGCCAGACAGGTCTCCTATGTAAATACCAGAGAGTGATTTGTCCAAGAAGATGGCGGGGTCGATTACAACCCGGTCGAAGCGGGGCCCCGCGGCATCACTGTCTCGCCCGAGGGGGCGGTTGGCCTCCACCGCCGTGACTGGTTCTACCACCACGGCTGCGGCCACGGTCATGCACCTGGTGGCTGTTGGAATTAGCTCCACTGCCTGCATGGGATGTATCGGGGCCAGCAGGGACCGAGGAGGACGAGGCCCCTTCGTCAAAAATGAACGATGTTTGGTCCGGGCTCGGATTGATGGCGGGATCGTTGTCAAAAAGGCTGTACTCAATCTCAGTCCATGAGGACTCTTGATCAAATGGGCCCATGGATGAGTTGTTGGCAATTGGAGATGCACCAAGAGCGTAGTCTTCTCTTAGCAAGGGCTGCTCGAGGGGCTCGAGGGGCTCGAGGGGCTCGAGGGGCTCGAGGGGCTCGAGGGGCAGTGCCTCTTGAGGCGATAGAAGCCCCGACGCCTGCCGAGACTCCCAGTGTGGCTGGGGCAGCGGGAACTGGGAGACTGGCCATAATTGGTAAGGTTGTTGGGGGCCCTGAGCCTGCTGTGACTGCTGGAGCTCGTGCGGTTGTTGGGGCTGTACCGCCTGCGAGGGCTGGTGAGATGGCTGGGAGCTCTGGGACTGCCCCAGGGGCTGCGAGGCAGCATTGCTACTAACACCAGGTCCGATTCCAGGGCTGGGACGTGCAGCATTGCGCAGCGCATTGATATGATCGTCAAGGAGCCTGTCCGAAGCAAGGAATGACATATTTTCTTGATTCGGAAAGATAGAGCTGATGCGTGGCCAGTCGAACAACATGCCTTCGACACCCATCACAATCCTACCGAGCTCGTCAGAGTCATAGGGCTGGGAGGTGTCGCGGCCGACCTGCTGGAGGACTAAAAAGTCGCGCACGGTAGTATCACCGTACATCTCGCGGGCGGCTTTCGCGGCTCGGCGGAGTATGCCGAGGATTTCTTCGAGCACATCGCCAACATAGGGCGAGTCGGGCCGGGGGTTCCCCGGATACACCGTGTCCCAAATGCGGAACCAGCGCTCTCCCTCGTTTAGGTTGTTGCGGTTCTGGCGGAGCCCGCGCAGCTGGTCCTCGCGTAAACCCTCGTAGCGGATGACGCGGGCGGTGCACAAGCCCTCCCTGACGTGGGCGTCGCATTCGTCGCGCGTCGGGAAGATAGTGCTGCAGATTGGGCAGTAGATGGGCTGGCGTTCGTGCCCACGCTCGAGATGCTGCACCACAAAACAAGTTTCCGTCAGGGTCTGGCGCAGCAGACATTTCAGGTGCCGAATGGGATTGTGCTTGTAGCACGGGCACGCAAGCAGCAGGCCGCCGTTGGCTGGAGCACCCCGCTGGCGAGATCTGGCCGTGATTACGCTGCCCTTGTCGCCACCCTTGGTACCGCCCTGAGGCTTGGTGCCCTTGCCCTTCGTCGACTTGCCCTGCGGGTAGGGCACCTGGCGGTAGCTTGGTTGCTGCTGCGCGGGTGCTTTGCCTTTGTTATCTCTTACCTGGGCCGTGCTCTGACTCCAGGCGATTTGGATGTGGAGGACCTCGCAGGCATGAAGGAGAAAGTCCCCAAAGGTGCATTCGCAAGCGCTGGATTGGTCGAAAGAGACGGCACCGGGGGGGAACTGTGCTAGAAAGGCGAACCCATTCGTCAACGATCCGCCGCCCGCGAGGCCCACGGGAAAAGCAAAGTGACTAAGTGACCACTGTGAAGCCTCGAACTAGAGGCTGAGAATTGAAAGACTCACCGGCGCTGCAGAAGCCAATCTCGCTAGCGGAGACTTCCTCCTTGCAGGTAAGTTTTTGGCGCAAGGCGAGCGTGCACCGGAGGCCCGCGCCCTCCGAATTCCCCGCCGCCTTCATCAAAGGAAATCCGGGCTACTCCCGGCGGGACAGTCAAAGGGAACGGACTTAGAAGGTGGGGCACGGTACGCAGCAGGGTGCGATCACTAAAATCACCACAGCGGCGGTATGTTGTCCTGCAAATGCATCGCCAGAGAAAAATAAAAATAAGGCAAAAATTTGAAGGTTAACATGGAAAGCCTGGGAGTCTGGAGAAAGAAAGGGGGTAGGCACACCGAGATATTATCACGTGGGGACACAGAGGCCTCGCGGCTGCCAAAATTGTCGGGAACTGCTTTACAACACTTCGAGGATGGTCTTGTCAACATTTGTTGCCAATCGATGCCCATTGACGGCACCCCTGGCGTCGCCGTACTAGGCGCCCCTGACGTAGCTGAGACACAGACACGGCGAGGCAGAGCGATGGGCATATCCCGCAAGGGGGTCTTCAGTGGATTCGGGGCAGAATTAGCCCCTGTAATCGTGATCAAATTGTACATTGTATAGCGCCGTTTGCCCTATATTGTTGTGGCAAGTCCGCCTTCCCTTTTGTTGCCCTACTGTACAAATCGTCGAGTGCCATATCCACCGCACCAAGTCAACTACCACTTCCTATGGTTTTGTTTTCTTCGAGCGCTTGTACCGCCGTCTAGGTCGTTCGCTGCGTCGGGGTGCAGCTTCATCAGGCTGCGAATGCAGCATTGACTCGCGAAATTTCTCGTGTGGCAGCTTCTGTGTGCAGTTTGACCTGGCGGCGAATGCTTGTCTTCTGTGCCGCCATCAGGCGTTCCGCCAGCGCAAGGCTCTCGTCTCTTTGCCACCGGTCCACACGGTCCTCTCGCAGCTGCAGAGCTTGCTGCTTTCTACACGCGTGAGCGAATTTCTGCGGTCAGCCCAGCTTCCCTCAAGTGCTTTTTGTTGCATACGGTCTGGCTCGTCGCACAACTTACCTCGCGCTCTGTGTTGTAGGCCGTCGTGCGTCCATGTTGCCAGCGTGTAGACAGTGTCTGTAAATTGACGGGGTTTATGGGTCGTTGTTAGAATCTCTTCTTTGCTCGCCATTTTCTCGGCCGCTGTCCAGCGAATTTATACTCTACCATATCTCAAGCCTGAGGGGATTCTACAATTGTAGATTTCGACTTTCTTACTTTGCTTCTCGTCGTGATATGGTAGAATTACATTCAGCACCGTTGCGGCTTTCGCTGTCCACAGAATCTGGCACCGACACCCAACAACCACTGGGGCATGCAATGGACAGGGGTCGTGGACAAATCCCACCCCCCCGCGGTATACCTAGCGAGGGCCACCGACGGCCTCCCGCTATGAGGCGAACTTCCACCCCCTTCTCCTGTCTTCCGTCTCAATTCTTAGTTTAGTCTCTTACATGCGATACTGTCCAGACTGCCCGGGGTGTTTTCGCCACCGTAAGCACAGCGAGAAAGAACCGAGAAAAGACGCGGGTTTTGGCAACAATGTCACCATGCCCTCTCGCTCCGGGCATCATCAAATCGCTACAGGCTCGCTCAAGAACGCCATGCTCATCAAGAAACTACAGTCGTTGCCCCTCACTCCTCCAGCCTCACCCCGACTCGGGAAAAGGACACGATTGGGGCCTTTCGACAACCAGAGTGACAGTGAGGAAATTACCAATTACGACTACGAGCTAGACACAGAAACCGGCGGCCTGGTCTTAGCAGCCCGAACCTGGGGCGGACCTGTCTTGCCACACAGCCCGCCGCTATCCCCCGTCGATACCAATCACTGCGAATTGCACACGGACAGGGACCATGACGGCACGCAATCGCCGGCGATCACCCGGCAGCGCAAGTCCACCACCTTGCCGAAGAAGACATCCGACCCGGCTCCTCGGAAAGCCCAGGGCGGCCGGATACAGTCTCGCAACCAGCGCCGGCGCGGTTCCCGTCGATCGGGTGGCGGGGGTGGTGACGAAGATAGCGGGGATGACGATAGTGATGGAAGCGACAGCGGCCGCGACCGCGATGCCGACGATAGCACGAAGTCGCTGAAGAAGCCGCTGGCGTGCCCCTTCTACAAGTTCAACAGCATGCGGTATATGAGCTGTGTCCGGCTACGGATGACAAGGATACGCGACGTCAAACAACACCTTACACGGCGCCATCGCCGGCCCCCTCACTGCCCCATGTGTGGCATCACCTTCACAGACTCCCAACGTTGGGAGCAGCACATCCTAGCTCGTAACTGCGACCGGCCACCGAGCGGATTCCACATTGAGGGCGTCAGCGAGACCCAGAGCATTGCCCTGGCCCGCCGTGTTAACCGCAGTCATGATGAGGCAAAGCAGTGGTTCAGCATCTGGGAGATACTGTTCCCCACCCTGCCTCCGCCCCCGTCGCCCTACTTATCCAATCACTTCGAGGAGACACTCGGCATGGTGTACGAGTTCTGGCAGCAACACAGGGACGGAATCGTCCGCGAGCTGGGTGGGAACCAATCCTGCGTGGCCACTCTCTCATCGCAAATTGTCCAGACGCTGCTTGAGCGCTTCCGCGCGCGGAGCCAGACAGTCATGGACCCGGCTACTTCAAATCCGACTGCGCTCGAGCCTAGCTCCTCTGTTTCGCCTGACGCTGTGGTAGAAACCCCTCCGATGTTCTCATGCCCTATAGACCTTTCAATGGCCCTCTCACCCCATAACCAGCGAAGGGGCCAAAGATTGCTTCAGCAAGACTCAAATATCCACTTCGCGAACAGTGGTGCGTACGCTGTGCCCTCTCAGGGTGTCAGCAACTCCCAGTCCACCATAGGGTTCTCGCAGAACATCCCAGGCACAGTAAGGCGCAGCGCTATTGCCGTGACAATGCCAACTCAGACGCTGTCTCCCTTTTCTATGGATACTAGCATGACTCCAGTGTTCAGTCAAACGGACGTGGCAATGGCTCCGGATGACTTGATCGACTCTACGCCTGTCCCAGGGGCCGATATGGCTAGAGCCTTGCCAGGACCAGACAAACCACGCGAGATGGGGTCGTCTCTCATGTTCATCGGTGCATGGGAAAACCCACAACATGTCGACGCCGACAATATTCACAGGGCCCTTTACCCAACAGATCAGGAACAGAACTTACCTATGACCTTCTGGTCTACCGACATCGAAACCTCGGGAACCTTTTCTTTTGATCATTATGAGTATCATGACATGTACCAACAGCCGCCAAATTCCAGGCGTTGATAGTCTAAGTATATCTGCCCGAACTCTTCGTAGGGTTATCCCGCGAGTCAGATCCTTTCATTCTGAATTCATCGCCTGCCAAGTGCAATCTCACGCCTGGTGTAAATTGCGGCGAGGTCAATTTTCAAACTTTCTCAATAGCCTGGAGCTTTAGATCGGTAACTTCGGTTATTATGCTGAAAATGCAATAGGGGTGACGAGATAACGGGCGGAGAAGCGCAGTAGGAGAGCGCACAGTGGGGGTGATAAGGGCAGAGGACGAGAAGGTAGTTAATTTAGGTCCTGTCTTCTCTACACGGCGTATAGCTAGATTGTGGAGTGTTTTGGCTGATCAATCTATCTGTGTATGGTGTAAATGGCGTTTGAGTGTTTATTATAAAGCGTAGGCATTATGGATACACAGCAACTTGAAGTTGATCACTCCATTCACACAAGAGAATTATCAGAGACAGAAGTATTAGGCGTGTTCGGTACAAATACTAGTAACGGGGGTATAATTCGGGAAAGTTGCCCGTCACTACCGACCATCCCCCCCTGGGGGGTCCTTCCCTGCTATATTTTATTACGGTACATTAACGGTCCTTTTGAAATAAATATCCCCTTGTTCCATCGTAAAAGCTCATCTCCCATGTACTGAAGTGGCGCTGCCTACTTCATGCTCAGAGCCGAAACGCTATCACAACCACACACACGTAGTATGGAGGGTAGGCTGGCCCTGATCAGAGAGTGATGGCTTTGGTGCGCGTGCCGGTGCATGAGGGCGCTCCTCGCCGAAGCTAGTGTAGGTTTGGCGTGCGGCGACCTGGTGGAATGGGGATGGTTTGGCACGGCGTGCATATTAATCAGAATAAATGAAATAAGGGCAAAAAGGTTATCTTCTCTCTAGCCTCTGAACGGTAGCTAGCTATGGTGTGTATCTCCTGACCTCCTTGCCTAATTACTGGTTTTTAGTGACACTCTTGGCCTTTTATATCTGCCTGATCAGAGGCTCTTCCCTCCTAGCTCCACTGATCAGCCTGCCCTGTTGCTGGATGGGTCTGATCATGAAGGGTGTGGCTACGCGTGTATAGGTCCCTTAGATCAGATCACCGATCCCGGCTTCAGTACTAAACGTTTCCTTCATCGCCTTTCTGGGAGAAATCGCACCTATATTTTGAAAATCTCTCACATGGTCCATATATATAATCGCGGGGATCTTCTCCAGCGTAGCAGAAACCCTTTTCCGCTATGGTAGTTATTGCACCCTAGACAAGACTCCCAGGTAGCTATATCTCGTCCACAGTCAGTAGGACCCCAACACTCAACCTGGCTGCAAAAGCGAAGCGCAGTGTCTAGTGGGGGATGTACAGTACGCGACATGGGTGGTTCGATTCCCGGGTCGGCAAGTTTGGCAGGATCAAGAACCGTTCGCCCATCGACATTCTCATATTCGCTTCGGGGAGGTGGGTCCTGAATGCCCTGCATGAAATCCTCAATCTGCTCTGGGTCTAGTTGGCGGTAATCGATCACGAACCATTGTCCATTCACGGGCTTAAGGCTTCGGAGAACGCCATCCTGGCCAAGGTTCAAAATTCCAAGTTGATCGATTTTCATATCTTTGCGGACCTTCCAGAGTGGCTCTGGATTGTAACGAAGAGTTGATGCCTGGGTGGCTTCCATGGCCGTGTCAGCTTGAGTCACCGTGGCGATGCCTGTAACGGCAAACTAGAACTAGGTTAATACTAGACAAGGTACAAGAGAGAGACAGCACATACGACCGTCAATAGCGGAGAGAATATATATCTCATTGCAGTAGATGTAATAGAGATGACGTTAAGTGAGAGAGATATAAAATACTAGCTAAAAGGTATGCTAACATGCGAGAATAAGAACGCTGGTTTAAGAACAAGTAAAGTCTTATACTTTCTCGCCGGATAAAGCAGAGAGAAGATAGACACACTTATATAAGGTAGTTTTAATTTCAGGAGGATAAGGGAATAGAAAGTTAGGACCAGTTAGCTTGGCTTCTAATTTCTCTTCGTCGGCTATTTCTTTTAATAAATGATATATATAGTAGGAGTTGGTTTCTTTAATGTTGTTGGTACTTACTAGGAGTAAGGGGATTGGACCAGCCTTTTGGTGGTAGCAGTAGGGATGCCAATAGCTTATTTAACCGGCGTCCTTGTAGTTACACGAGGTACCAACTGCATATCTCTCGGATAATCAGACTATCCAACCAATAAACTGAACTTGGTGACTTTGGATAAATTTGATTAGCCTGGGTGACTGTGGTATGAGATGCACCAACGCTGGTGCATAGGTAGAATCCTCCGCCTTCGGTAACTGCGGCCGTTGTTACCGGATCTGGCTGCACAGTAATAGGAGTGATGTTCTTTCCAACATGAAGCGATGTAGTGTATGCTGGTGTAGAGATAGTTGTAGGCTAGACCCCGTCATAGGTAGATTTCATCAGGATAAGCAATAAAATTGACTATAACATAGCTCTAAACAGTGTATATTAGCATATGAGAGTAATATTGGTTGTTACGCTTCGTTACTCCGCTCAGCCTTTTGTCCAGGCTCCATAATCTGCGTACTTCGCGACCGAAATACACGAAACGAAAGGCACATGTGGCAATGTGGCCCCGCTTCGGCACTTGTCTTGGTCGGCTTTGCACTTGAGATTACGATTGCCTCGTAGAAGTTGACTTGGCTTCGTTACTTACGGATTGCTGAGGCAGAGTTTTAGAGTTGAGAACTATAGTATAATACGAGGATACGAGCGGATACGATGGCTCGGATCACTCCCTGCAAGGACAAAAAGCTGGCAGAGTGGCTAGCACGAATTCCATTTTGATCGGCAGTTATCCCGTTCCCGGCAGAATCTCTCCGCCTAGCTAATTAGCGTACTCAGGATGCGTGGCACCCTAAACTTCGAATCACTCCCAATGCGTATGCTTGATCGACTGCAGCTATTTGTCCGATGCTCGATCCCGCCCCTTCCTCGGCCTATTTGCCTGCGATTGATCCCGGGGTTTTGATTCGGCCGCATGGAAGGTGCCACGGGAAGTGACGTAGAGCGTAGGGCGATGCTGTGTACGGAGTCCTTTATATCTCTAGTAGCAAAGACGGCAGAGTTGTGTTTGAGAAGTTAGGGTTTCCCAATCGTCCCAGTCTTACACCATGTGGTCGGTCTCTATCTTGATTGCTCAGGCAGCCGCAGTTGCGGCGCAACAGGTCTACGTCTCTGCTAATGGCTATTCTCCGCGCCCCTATTGTACAACTGCTCCCAGCCAGCCACTTCCAACTTCTCCGACCTACACTTTCACTCCATTTTCCTATACTTTGACCCAGACCGTCCGAACCGCTACAGCAGTCTCGTCGGCTCCCGCTACGACTTATGGACCCTCCTATAGAAAGGTCAGCTGTCTGCTTGGCAACCTTTCGACTACATCCTGGGGAGATTGGGATCCTGGTGTGGCGACTACTACTCCAGATACGGCTAACCCGTACGGAAATTCCGCTTTCTCCGCTTTGTGGGCGGCTGCAGGATTAAATGTGACGCGTGGGATCTATTCCACTACAGTGTCACCAACCCCAGTCCCGACCAGCGAACTCGTCCTTCCTCCTGCGCTTTATTTTGGGCCGGGCGATTGCTATTCCTTCCCAGAAGGTTTCATGCTCGGCGTCTCGGGAGCGGCAGCGCAGATCGAGGGGGCAGTCGCGCAGGAAGGGCGGGCACCCGCCATTCCGGATTTCTTCGAAGAGGCAGGTCAGGTATTCAACCCGAGACCTGATTGGTATTCCAGCGACTTCGCAGCAACCGAAAACTACTTTTTGTATAAGCAGGACATCGAGCGTCTGGCAGCTATCGGAATCAAGTACTACTCCTTTTCGATCCCTTGGGCCAGAATCTTACCCTTTTCCCTGCCCGGAACTCCGGTGAACTCCCAAGCCCTGCAGCATTACAGCGACTTGATCGATTTTGTTCTCCAGAAAGGCATGGTTCCGGTCGTAACCTTGATCCATTTCGATACGCCGGCTGTCTACATTGGAGGCAATTTCACCGGCCTGCTTCAGCGAACGTACCTGGGCCGCGTGAACTGTGCTTACCAAGCTGATGGTTTCGTGGAAGGCATGGTCAACTACGGCAAAATCGTCATGTCCCATTTTGCTGACCGCGTACCTATCTGGATCACTTTCAACGAGCCACAGTGGGGTGCTGCAGACGGAATCGCAGTAGATAATGTCTTGAAATCTCACGCTCAGCTATACCATTTCTACAAAGACGTGATCAAAGGCGCGGGACGCGTGTCGATGAAGATGGGGGCCATCCCAGGAGTCCCGCAGAACCCACTTAATCAGTCCCACATCGACGCCGCGCAAAGATACACAGACCTCTGGATCGGATCCTTACTTGACCCCCTTGTCTATGGGAAAGATTACCCTGAGGCGTACAAGAAGACCATCCAGAATTACGTCGAACTGTCGCCGTCAGACCTCGAAAAGCTCAATGGCACAATCGGTAAGCAGATCGTCCTTCGTAAGAGCCGGTCTGATCCGAGTTATAATAACAGATACTGTCAGACTTTCTTGCCCTAGACATCTATCAAGCGACTGCCTACTATCCCGTGGTGGCAGATGTCGAGGCTTGTGCTGGAGACAACTCTACTACCAACACACTATACCCTAACTGCATTGGTGCCACGGAAACAACGCTCCAGAACTGGCCTATGGGGGACATAGCAGACAACACGTACAATGTCTACAACACCGCCCCTTACCTCCGCACCCAGATTGGCTATATGTGGAATACGTACAAGTTGCCCATCGTGGTGACGGAGTTCGGCCACCCCTCCGCTCCAAGCAGTTCGATTAATCTTCCTGACATTCGAAATGACATGCAGAGGTCTAATTACTACTTGAGCTATCTTACAGAGATTCTCAAGTGCATCTGGGAAGATGGGGTTGACGTCCAAGGGGCGTTCATGTGGAGCTTTGTCGACAACTGGGAATGGGGTACTTACTATCACCAATTTGGTCTTCAGTATGTAAACAGAACGTCCCAGGAGCGATCCTACCGGCGAAGCCTTTTCGATGTCGTTGATTTCGTCGAGAGTCGTCGCATGGGGCCTGATAGCTAGTAAAGAGACACATCGTAATTGTCTCATGTGGACCGCAGGGAGTAGCTATTAGAATTGCGCAACAATACTGTCCTGCCTTCAAAAGACGTGAGATTAGTGGCTATTGAGTTGGATACCTATCTTCCCAGCACGACCTGTACTCTTCTGACCGCGATGTATCCTAATACCCTCTAAGGCCATAGATGCCGGTCATTCACAATGTACAACCAATTTTATCATCCCTGTGTCTACGCTAGAAGCCGACGGTCTCACCGCAGTACGTGGGGAAGCTGCGGAAAGTCCCGCTCACACTGGCCAGGTAATCCAACTGTTTATGTATTTAACTGTCTACCATTTAGTGGGAAGTCTCTCCCAGTCGTTTCCAAGTTGAAGAGAAAGACTTTCAAAGCGCACTGCCTACCAAGTATTTAGTATCATCTCTTTAGCACCAGTATTATACACCCCATTAACTATCAATGAGTCTTACCACAATCTTCCAAAACATAACTCTGCATCTGTTACGAGTAGTAGCCGGCGATGATGTGTACATTCGTACGAACGAAGCAGTGTACCGTGGGGCAAGAAATGAAACGTCGGGGTTAGTCTTCATGAGCTTCGTAGCAACAGGTGGACCCCGAGTGGAGGGTCATATACAGCTCTAGGGTTTCCCGAAATGACACAAACTTGTTTAAAAACCTGTGGTTGTCATTGGCTTAGCTTAGCGAGAAGGCAATTGCAGCTCGGAGATGGAAAAGAGCCATCATCACAAAAGCAAGTACGCTTCCTAATCTCAATCATTGGTGCGCTAGCCAGTCCTCCGGGGGGAGCTGACGCGTCACCGCAATTCGAAGGTAGCTTAGCGCGTATGGGAAACTACTACACCACAGGTTGGTTGATTGTTAACACTAGTATAAACCCTTTTAGGAAATTGTGGGTCTTTTAAGAGGTGCAACCATAGGCCGAGGATCTTAGTTGAACTGAGGGGCAGTATACGATGCAAGCCGACGGCTACCTCGTTTTCGGTTTTCTCCGCATTGCCTCTCGTCTAGACGATTAAAAGATCCGAGCCAGCTCGGATCCGTTCTCTGGCTCTGCCTTGCTTTTGACTCTGCAGAGACTGCGAAGTCATGTCATCACCGCGCGAGTCGGCACCAAGCGGAACAACGCCATCACTCGGAAATAAGCGAGCACGCAAGTCTCATCTTAAGTCTAAAAATGGGTGCAGCGGTTGCAAGAAGCGCAAGGTCAAGGCACGTGGTAGAACCCTGAATTGGCTCATGAGCGAGTCCGCCCGGGGGATATTCGCATACTTTCTCGCCTAGAAGCTCGTTCAAGGGCTAATGCAATGATAACAGTGCGGCGAAGAGCGGCCCTCTTGCCGTAATTGCCTCAGGCGTGGCTTACACTGCGACTTCACGAGCCTTCCAGCCTCACCGTCCAATACACGTGCCGAAGCTGGTTCACTTTCCATTCGCGCGCTTGCCGGCCAAGTGCCTCTGACGCCAGAGGCCGAAAGCGCCAACAGTGGCATAGCAGACCTTTCTATCCTCGACTTGGAGCTTCTTCATCATTTCACCACGTCCACGTGTCTCACCGTCTCGACGGACCCATTCGTCCGCAGCTTTTGGCGTATTAACGTCCCCCAAATAGGTTTCTCGAACCAATACGTTTTATACGCCACACTGGCCTTAGCTGCCCTTCACCTTGCCCGGTTCAGGCCGGAGAGGCGGGAGCTATGCGTTGCGCACGCTATGATGCGCCACGCCATGGCTTCCTCATTAGCACTGCCGCTCCTATCCAATATCACTCCAGAAAAGTCTGTGCCTCTCTACTTTTTCAGCATTATTACGTCCTACATAGGGTTTGCGAGCCCTAAGGAATCTAGCAATTTTCTGTTTGTAGCCAACGACGCCATGCCGGACTGGTTATATCTGTTTCGAGGCGTGCGAAGCGTCATTGAGGTAGACGGCGACGGTTTTTATTCGTCACCAATCTCGTTTCTTTTCCGGTCGGGAATACAGCTTAACGAGATCTGGGACTCTAATTTCCTGGATCACGATGCACTGAAGGATCTTGAACAAAACATGCGAACCGCCATTCCCCCAGGGCCAAAGCTGAGCGTCCTTCTCACCACCATAGACGATATGAGAAGGGCATTTTATCTCTTCTACCATAGCACTGACGCTGACGAGAGCAAAGAAAGAGTCGTCTTCATGTGGTTGTTCAAGATTCCGGATGAGTACTTGGGTCTTCTGAAGGACCGCGACAATGAGGCTCTATGTGTTCTATCTTTCTTCTGTGTCTTGTTAAACCGGATTGAGCACCATTGGTGGGTTGAGGGATGGGGAGTTAGGCTGATCGAGCGCGTATATACAGCCCTCGACGAGGTTCATAGGCTATGGATCAGATGGCCCATAGAGGAGATTGGATGGGTGCCCAAAATTGCATCCGAAATCATGGCCTCGTAACCGGTCACCTGTTTAGAAACTGTAATTATCCTTTGGCACTTGACTAAAGAGGCGTGACTCTTGATCTAGGAACTTACCAAAGTAGGTAGGTTCAATTGCGAGATTCCACCTTTGCTGTCTACAAGCTAAATAAAAAAAAAGGTTTGGTTTCAAAGACAGAAACGAAAATTGCATCAATGACCTCTAAAGCCTCTACCCCAATATAAGACCGATACTACGTAGCCATAAGAGAGAGTGTGTGTAACGTTGTTCAGTTGCCCGGCCTATACCACCATTTTGACTTGTCCAAATAATCTATTCTCATCACTTCATCTTCGAGCGGTAAACTAGAATACAGAGTAGGCAAGATCAATATACAAGGTATGGCATGGCTTTATAGGAAATAACACTGGAAGGTTGGATTGCCTATTGATCTAGGTCCATCAGTCTAGCAGTACCACGTTTACCTTTCTTCGACTTCTTCCTGTTGGGGATAGCCGACTCATCCTCAAGAGGTTCCGCGAAAGCTGGCTCTTCCGCTGGAGCTAGCTCTTCTTCAAACAGTTCGGCAGCTAAGCCTTCTTCATCCGGACCTGCCCATTCTTGAACTCTTCGAGGGCCCTCCCGCAGAAGAGAGGAGGTAGAGGTAGCGGATCTCGTAGAGCTGCCACTAGCCATGTGAGGAGGCGTCGCTGCGTGATCCGAAGTGCTTGAAGGCGTGCTGATTGTACCGGTGGTCGTACTACCAACTGTTGCAAAATCTGTTTTCCGAGTAGTCAGCACAAGGCATATTTGAGAATAATTATATAAAATCAGTGGTCTTGCCCTCTAATCTAACTCGGCTGAAACGTTTACAGGTTGTGGCACCTGTGCCGAGGACTTCAAGCTGCTTCGTGAGCTGGTCTCTTTCCGCCCGTTCCCCCTCCGACTCTCCAGCAATCGAAGTAACAAGGTCTGGTGGCATTTTGAAGACACTGACTGCTGAGAGGATACCGGCAAGAACGGTTACGAGATTGGCCTCAACGAGTTCGATAGAGACGTCATCTACGAAGCGCTTCATAGCTATCTGGTTGGCGGGGTTGGAGTGAGCAGTGTTCTTTGATTTCCAAATACATAACGTACCTCATAGTATGCCTGCATATAGTCTAGTGCATTCGATGCGGCGGCTCTTTCCCTGTCAGGTTCATAAAATGCTTCGACAATAGCATTGGCTAGAGAAGTGATATCGGGACGCGGCAAAACGTAATGATCGCCCGCCACGTCGCAGATGTCTTTCACGATCTTAGTGACATCATCGAACTTTCTGGTTTTGATAATACTCTGGATAGTGTTAGTGAAGGAAAGGTCGTAGGTGATCGGGTGAAACGTCTCGTGCAGCTTTAGAATTTCTTCGGTCTTGCCAACAAGTCGAGTGAGAACTCTTTCCATCTCAGGCTCGAAAACCTTTTCAAAGAGAGAGTTCGAGGTCCCCTTGTCGGAAATATCGCCCACGACATGCCGAAGAAAAGTTTTCGCAGCATTCCACACTTCTTCAATATGTTTATGGACAAGAACCCGCCACGGGGCAGCCTGATCTCGGAATAAGTCGGCTACAATCATTGGATCGAAGAGTCCAGGCAGCTCCCTGCCTCTTGATCGCTGCATCTTGACCTGGATCTGGTCAAGGTAGGCCTCTCGAGTGATGCCAGGTACAGTGTCAACCGTTGGCTGCGCTTGGGAATCGATGATATGACGGCGGTGACCACGCTGGACAAGGCTTGTGGAGAACTTTGTGCTGAGGTTTTGCACTACTGCTCGAAAACGCTGCTGATAGCCAACTTGTGTTTCCGCATCTTTAAAGAAAGGGTCGTAGTAGGTACCGTCAATCGCACTCTTAACCAGCCACTGAAACTTCTCGCTAACCTTGACAAGATAATATCGTTGCTCATCTAGGCCTCCCCTAGGTTCGCCAAGCTGCTGAAGTCGGGAGCGACGGTTGGCAATTTTGTCCTCGATCTCGTCCAAGAGGCTAGGTAGCTCGGAGGTAATGTGACTGAAAAGAACCTCGCTAAGGCGCTGGCGAAGCTCATCGATTCCCATGGTAGATTCTGCCATGGTTTTCCAAACTCCCCCGTTAAAGAATTGTCGTTCTATGTTGCGACGATGAACCAGTGTTCCTGAGTCCTTCTCTGAGTCGAGGTTCCTTAAAACATGCCAGCCGAGACGTAATTCAATATCGAGGTTGCGAGCTAGAGCGAGATACGTAGCCTCGCTATTAGAGCCCGGGTTAAGGGTGTCGGGCTTGGTGATGACGCCCAGTGTACGATGACCGTGAGGATCGGCCGAACGAGCCAGCTTAAGCACAACCTGGTTTGCAATGTCATTCTTGGCAGATACAACAGCGAGAATGATGCTGCGAGATTCTTCCATGTAAGTCTTGACAATATCTTGGATCAGGTCGACGTCGTCCTGGGTCTGCTGTTTGGTTTGTGAATGTATGAGACCGGGCAGGTCAACGATGGTCAGGTGAGGCTGATCGGGACCGGTGATTTCAAATCGAAGTCGGTCACTAGAGAAGTTCTTTCCCATGGCCGCAAAGCCCATGGCAGCCGTTGCTCTCTTGTTGAGGGCAGCAAAATCCTCAAGGCTGTTGTCAAGCCTCTCGTGGAAGGTATAATTAGATGCAGTGCTCTTGCCGGTGGCTAGTTCATTGCGATAAATACAAGCATCGGCACTGACTTCTGGGGACCGACGAAGGATTACCTCGGTCGGAAATCGGGTGCACAAGACGCTATTGATGCCAAACGGAACGCCGGAAAGTGCCTCTAAGACGGAACTTTTCCCTGACGACTGATCGCCACAACTATGAACATATGTGGTAAGTGATGGCCTGATAATATCGTCAGAAGACTTACACAATGATTTGCGGAAGTGAGACATGTCTGTTGATACCCTGAGATCGAAGAGTATCAATCGAGTTCATGAGGCTGAGGCGATCAGCTGAGCACAGCTCAACCAGGTTACCGGTACCGTGCCAAAAGGGGGTAGGAGGCATGATGGCGGTCGTCTTTTAAGGGAAATGCTCAAGTATTCGGGATTTTAGGAGGCTATTGGCGATCGAATCAACAAAATCAATCCAGAATCTAATTCATAAAGATGCAGGGCGAGCAAGTTCTGCCCTGGGCTGGGCCTATTTATCACAAGAAGGCTGTAGGCCTCACCGAAAAAAATACAGGCCTCACGGAGGAATCGCAAGCCGCAACCAATCGGGACACTTGGAGAGCCTTCTCAGAACTGACTGATTGGGCGCCACTTATCAGATATCAATGGGTTGGTGAGAGTACAATGAGGCACCTCTGCATCTTGCCCCACAGGCTGTCCTAACTCGGTCAATTTCGTAAGGTGGGTAGCGGCCGACTTCTTGTCACTGTACGGCATGTTTTATTGGTCGATCTCTTCTAGCCAGTCAACTATACTCGTCCCTGGAGCAGTCGACCAGTACTTTCTTGACGGCGTTCCTACAGTGGTGCTGGATCTTTTTAAACGCGAAATGACAGTCTAGCGATGATGGGCACACGGCTTTCTGCCGAACCTTGGCTGCGACCAATTCCAAAGCGACAAGTTGGACTATGTTTGAGACTATTGGACGGACCTATCTGGTATCCTAAAGATGCATATTTGTCCTAGATCCTACGCTCGGTCGAGGGTCGCGGTAATTAGTACTCTCCGTCAATGTCAACTAAGAGATTTGCCTAGTCACCGCCGTTATACGCTTCCGTTTATCGGCCCTAGCTCGGTAGTAGGTGGGAACAACAATGCGCCTCTCTTGGAAATCTCCCGCCGCGGTGTCGATGCCTCTGTCAATGGGTACTAGGGCCCCTGTTAGGCAGGATCTAAGCGAGGAAATGTTCTGGGGTCCACTGTGTGGTTTCTCCCTGTCTCCTTCTAACTTCCGAAACCTTGTACGTAATGATTCTATGCTGTGATTCATGTATACACTACGGCAAATAGGGCGTAGCCGAAGTCCCCGTCGGAAAGGAATGAAAAATGAAAAAGGAAAGAAAGACTGGGGCGTGTTCCCTGGCTAACCAAGTTTCGATGCGAACCCACCTTTCCCCCTTTCTTGCATTTGCATCCTTCTGTCACCTCTTAATTTTACAACTTCGGCACGGTCGCAGTGGGGCTAGCACTGCCCTCACCTCCTGGCCGGGTTGATAGCCCAGAGCAGGAACAAGCATGTATATAGCATCACTGCCCGGCTGCACCGAGTAAAAAAAAATCCACTTTATAGACCTGGCGCTAAAAATGGGTGTACTCGGAAGGCTTTCCTTTATGGCACGGCTATTAAGCCTGGTGGTCCATATTGCTAATCCTCGAGCTTCCGCACAACTGGTCTCCACCGGTATGTCCGTCACCCTGAATGGTGCATCCTACTACATTTCTCCATTCTCGGCCGGCAATGTGCTCATTGGCAATCCTACATCTTTCTCAACTCTGCCGGGGGTATACGGCTTCAAGCCTGTAACGGTGGTCCAAGACTCAGTCTCGGTCGATGACCTGTCCACTCTTCTGACCAACTGGTCGGCGGTTGACGATGTCTTCCAACCAAGCTTTGCGCAAGCCATCCTCTTGGGGGGCGATGATGTCAGCCCTATTGACAAGAAGAGTATCTTACCAAATGTTGAGAGCATGATCGAGCCTTTAAACAACTCAGCAGTCCCATCCGGTCCATATTTCCTCGAGATGGCAACAGGATCTGTTTATCCTGTATACCGGCTCTACTCCGACTTTTCCGGTGCTTTCAGTCAATCGCTACTCCAAAAGCCCGACGGCACATTCCAGACACTATCAGCTCAGATCCCAGGCCTCGCTTCGTTAGCCATTGGGGTTCCGTCTCGTTTATACTATAAAAAGACCCCCGAAAAACCGTTAGCTGGTGTGCGGATTGGTATCAAAGATATATTTGCGCTAGCAGGTGTGAAACGGTCTAACGGAAACCGTGCCTACTATAAGTATGATGCGATGTCGTGGAGCCTTCTTTGAATTGACGCACGAAGTATTTAATAAACGACCTCATACTGATCAATGCTGCTAGCTTGTATCCCCCCAGCAACGTAACCGGAACGGCAGTAGCTCGGCTCATTTCGGCTGGAGCCCAAATCGTTGGTCTCCAGAAGCCATCTCAATTCGCTAATGGAGAATCTGCAACATCAGATTGGGTCGACTTCCACGCACCTTTTAACCCCAGGGCCGACGGATATCAGAGCCCAGGTTCCTCCTCCTCTGGAGCAGCTGCCTCTATCGCGTCTTACGAGTGGTTGGACATCGCGCTCGGTAGCGATACGGGTGGAAGCATTCGTAGCCCATCTGCCGTCCAAGGTTTATTCGGCAATCGTCCATCCTACGGATCTGTCCCACTAGATAATGTAACACCACTGTCGCCTGTCCTGGATACTGCAGGATTCATAACCAGAGATCCCTATCTGTGGGACGACGCTAGTCAAGTCTTATATGACACATCCTTTACCTCCGCCACTCCATCATATCCAAGAAGGATATACACGATAGGGTTTCCTTCAAGCTCTTTATCCAGTGCTGCCGCCCCTCTTCTCATTAAGTTTATAGACTCGCTTGCAAGTCTTACCGATGGCGATGTAACGGCTCTGGATATACCTGGACAATGGACGGCCTCCTCACCCGAGGAGGCCAAGGGAATCCCATTGATACAGCTGATGAATATCACATACCCTGTCCTGATCTCCAAGCACCAGACCGAGCTAGTACAGAAACCTTTTTATGCCGATTACGCCAGTATGTTATTGCACTAGTAAGATGTTGTTTCAGGGAAGACGAACTGACGTTTAATATATAGCCGCGTTTGATGGCCGCCGTCCATTTGTTAACCCAGCACCTCTCGCTCGCTGGGCGTTTGCGGACGAGCTTTCGGATTCGATTCTGGATGATGCTATCAAGAACAAGACTATCTTTATGGATTGGTTCCAGACTAAAATCTTGCCACGAGCTGCCAACCCAGATCAATGCTCCGATGCGGTTCTAGTTTACATCAGCAATACTGGTCTTCAAAGCCCCCGGAACCAGTACTCCAGTGGCCCCTCATCGGCGCCCACTGGGTTTCCTACTATTCGGCTTAGTTCCATGAGCGAGTGCCCTGATTTTGTATTCCCTCTCGGTGAGGTAGCGAGTTTCAGTGCTATTAGCAATCACTCCGAGTTCTTCCCGGTCACGGTTAATCTTATGGCTGCAAAAGGTTGTGATGGGATACTGTTTAAGTTGGCACAAGATCTGCTTAAAGCTGGGGTGCTAGCTAAACCAATGGTTGGCAGGACCTTGGCTGGCGATGCTATACTACCATAGAGATTTATTTTACATCTCAGTTTGGCTACTAACTCCAATAAGGTTGTCCAAACTTTGTCCTGGCACAATTGATGTCCCGGATTAAGCTGTGTCCCAACGTAAACGATCGGAGAACACGATTCCATTTTCCGTAGAGGATTTATAGCTACATAATAGCATGATATTTCCCAATCAAAGAATCCTGCACAGATGTCCGGCTTCATAGGAGTCGACTTTAGGAAACTCCAACTGAGCCACCACTGTCCACCCCAGAGGATGTTCCTCAATCACGTCATGACGTGATAGTGGTCTGGACCGTCACGTCCTCACAATACCGGGATCCAATGGCAGTTCCGGTATACGTAACGTATTGAAGAAACGACCACGGACCGTACTGGCTGTCGAAGTCGGCCACGCACAGCCGCCAGCCGCTGAGGATGCCGTCTGGCTGAGCATGTACTAGATTATAGGTAGTGCCGTCATCACCAGACGGAGCCAGCTGCCAATTATCGTCAAGAAATGTAGGATCCGCGGTAATATTGCCCATGCCGGTTGTGTAAATTTGTGTGGTTCCGAGATCCGATTCCAAGTTAACATAGAGCGTGTATGTATTGTCGTATGGTTCACCATGAGGGCCGACACCTTGGGCATAGAGAACACCAGATTCGAGGTTGCCGACCAACGTAGGTGAGTTAGAATCTACTCCGACGTAGAAGTCGAAGAAGGCAGGAAGTCCGATTAGCGGGTTGTATTGGTTCAGCCGCACTGCGAGATCAAACGGGCCGCCGATCGTTGCTTGGCTGGCTAGGAGAACGTTGAAAACTAGTCCCTCCGCTGATCTCACAGGAGAGGCAGCAAGGACTCTGCTAGCTAAGACTAGCGCATTGATTATGCCTTTTCCCACCATGGCTGGAAAAGTTCAACGAGGAAAATAAGTCCGTGACGATTGGGAGGGTAGTAGGGGAGCGAGAGGTTCTGATATGCACTCCTACTCTTCGGCCACTGCCCGTTTCTTCATCCAGAGCCGCCATTACGAGCTATCTAAGGTCGAGCTAATCGAGTTTATAACGTCATAATTGTTTGATGTGCAGGTAGCATTAGGTTGCTAGGTTTAGATGGGCGACCTCGTATTCAGGTGCTGTTTATGCGGGTGGATGCTACCCTGCGGAGGACTATTTAGGTTTTGGCTGCAGCTTGGTGCCATTTTGACATGTCTCATCAGGCCCCATGTTTAGATAATCTTCGCTCAACACGGTAATATTTGCTGTTTGGGAATCGGGATAACCGGCGGGGTACAATCCCGTAAGCGCACTACTTTAAGTTTACGCCTGTATCAGACTAGGGAAAGATACAGGATCGCACCTTGGGCAGGTCTCAGAAGCACGGTGGTAACCGGGCGTAGATAACCCCGTTTACCTCGTCCAGGGCTTTTCGCGTAGATAGCCATTTCTATACTAACGGGATAACCTAAAGTATGTTAGTTTAGCGTAGGAGGCAATACGATAGGCCCATTTCCTACATACCCATGTTACAATAGCTCGTATTAAGGAACCTGGTGATGCCGGATTGTGCCGTGACCCTCCAACTAACTAAGCACTTATCTATGTGCCTTCTAAATCCGGTCAATACTCAATATTGGCTCACAAATCCATTATCTCAACAATGCGTTGCTGTACTTCAATCTTTGCCGTCGCTGTCTCTCTTTCAGTACTCTCACCCTCATCCCAGTCCTAGTCTGCTGGAATTACCGAGAGCACCATGCTTTTACGCTTGCTCGTAGTCGCCCTCGGCCTTGGGCTGGCCCCTGAGGTACTTGCGAGTCCCCTCTTGCCCTCTGATGCCCCAAGGAGACGCGAGATTCCCAACACGCATATAAGCCATGAGCGGCATACCCCTCGCATGACTCAGCAGTGGGAAAAAAGAAATAGGCTGCCCGCCAAAACTGTGCTGCCCATGCGCATTGGCCTTAAGCAATCGAACCTGGATCTGGGGCACAACCGGCTTATGGAGATGTGAGCATTGCCCTTTGTATACGAGAATTAGTGGATAATGGGGCTGATGTCAGTGTGTAGCTCGACCCCAGGATCTGCCAATTTTGGAAAGTATATGAGTTCTACGGAAGTCATTGAGTTCTTCGCTCCGGCCCAATCGACCGTCAATGCTGTATTGGATTGGCTCGTCGACTCTGGCATTTCCCGAACCCGCATAACCCAATCGACCAACAAGCAGGCAAGTACTGACCTGGGTGGTTAAATATACTTATCCGAACCTGCCTTATAGCTGCTTGTATTGATTGCCTGTCCTGACATTCCTATTAGTGGATCCAATTCAACGCGGCCGTGGAAGAGGTCGAGGATCTCCTCATTACTGACTTTTATCTCTGGGAGCACAGTTCTGGAGATCATACAGATATCGCTTGCGAGGAATACCATGTCCCCTCTCATATCCAGGAGCACATTGATTATGTGACACCAGGCATCCGAATGCGGCACCCTAGTTCACAAAAGCGCGACCTCAAGACCAAGAACGTAATCCACTGGCCGGCAACGGGTCCTAGTGCCAGCAATGCCATCAATAAGATGAGCATTATCGGCAATGGAAGCTACCCCGGAGTCAATTCCACGAGCTGCAGCACCTACATCACGGCGGACTGCATCCGAGGTACGTAGTCAGTTGATGCCCTAAGTCCTAGCCCTCACTAACTTAGAACGCGTAAAGTTCAGTATGGTGTGCCGAACGGCACTACGGCGGCGGCCGGGAATCAACTCGGAATTTTCGAGAGCCTGAATGACCACTATAGTAGAGCTGATCTTGATACATATCTACCGACGGTGTACCCGTAAGAACGCTCAGATTTTGCTTCTCTCGCCTTTTTCACCATTGCGCTTTGCATAGCTAACGTAATTAGATACCTAAACATTCCAGCGGGAACATACCCGGAGAACCGGCTGATTGACGGTGCCATTGGCTCTTATGAAGAGCTCGTAGCTACGGTGGGCGACAACTTTGGTGGTATTGGTGGGGAGTCAACACTAGACTTCCAGGCCGCCATGCCGCTGATCTGGCCTCAGAAGCCTGTTTTGTTCCAGACAGACGATGAGCTCTACGAAATCGAGGGGACGAACGGTTGGATGAACAGTAAGCCGTAGTATCGATCATTGTCTTCCCTGTCCCAGCTAACTTTGCCAAGCTTTCCTCGACGCTATTGATGGTAGCTATTGCAGCTACAGTGCTTTTGGCGAGACGGGTGACTGTACTGACGAAGTATGCGCGGATCCCGTATACCCTGATCGACAATTCCCTTCGCCGGTAGGATACCAGGGTGACCTCCAGTGCGGTGTTTTTGCCCCGACCAAGGTTATCTCCATCTCTTACGGTGCCATCGAGGATTTGCTCCCCAACAACTACCAGTACCGCCAGTGCAACGAGTATATGAAGCTCGGTTTGCAGGGCGTAACGGTTGTTCTGTCGTCTGGCGATTCCGGCGTCGGGACTCCGATCGGATGTATCGGTGGGCCGGCTGCCCCCGACGTAGGAACTATTTTTGCGCCATCCTTCCCCCAGACCTGCCCCTACATCCTCGCCGTCGGAAGCACAGAGCTTCGGCGCCCGGATCCCACGGCTCCGCCCGTCGAGTGGGAGATCCTCGAAGAGGTCGCATCGACCCAGTTCCCCA
This sequence comes from Thozetella sp. PMI_491, assembly GCA_021432635.1. Lineage (NCBI taxonomy): Eukaryota > Fungi > Ascomycota > Sordariomycetes > Chaetosphaeriales > Chaetosphaeriaceae > Thozetella > Thozetella sp. PMI_491. The sequence goes on from MU270075.1 coordinate 89,462, forward strand.
GCGGTGGCGGCTTCAGTAACATCTGGGGCGTGGCCGACTACCAGCGGGATTCGGTCCAGGCGTACTACGATCAGGTAGAAGCTACGCTGCCCTTCGGCTCCTACCACCAGATTATTGTTAACGGCAGCTTTGATAACGTCACACGGGCTGACCAGGCCTACCATCACGGCGGCCGGGGCTTCCCAGATGTAGCGGCGGTTGGCGAAAATCAGATCATTCTGTGGGCCGGGCAGTGGTGGACCATCGGTGGCACCAGCCTAAGCGCGCCGCTCTGGGGCTCTATGTTGACGCTGATTAATGAGAAACGCATTGCCGCGGGCAAAGGAACACTTGGGTTCATCAATCCAACTCTAGTAAGTACTGCCTAGTTTGCCCACTGAGAATTCGAGTGCTCTTAAGACTATTCGAAGGTTCAGTGGAGAAGCGGAGTCCCCCTGGCTGAGTGATTCTAACCTGTTGCCTTGCGTTAGTACGCACACCCAGAAGCTTTCAACGACATTACTGTTGGTGAGAATCTTGGCTGCAGCTCTCCCGATGGGACGAGTGCCTGGGGCTTCCCTGCTGCTAAAGGCTGGGATCCCGTATCGGGTCTGGGGTACGACAAGATCAATGCTTCCTGATTACAGGGTACTGGTCGAGCTGACTGACATGCTTTAGGTCTCCAAACTTCCCGGTCCTAGAAAAAGTTTTGACCAGTCTGTAACTTGATAATGCCAGAGTGCCATAGGTGCTACACTGCTTTTGAGTAGCCCGGAGATTGGGGAGCGGATGTCTCAGTGAATAAAATTGTGTCTTCAAAAAGCTCGGCAAACTTTAGCATTAGCCACACGCCGCTGTTAGGTCCGCATCGGCTCTTGTCACTGAATTTCGAGACTCTCAATGCTCGAGCCACCAGATTCGACAAATTTGGCAGCCTTCCCTTTCATAAGACCTTCGACGAAGCACGTTCCGATGTGAGCATAATGGATTTCAACTTTCTCAACACTGAAGACATATGGGATCCCCTTAGAACGCACACAACGTCTTCTTTCTAGGTTGCGATAGGAAATCGACCTAGATAACCATCGTGGGTTACTGCAAACTGATTTTTAAACTTGGCCAGAGGATGGACGAGACGGAACCATCTCAGATCCAATTCTAGACTTGGATGCAAATCAAGAGCAAGCTGGAATAACGCTTGGCTATTGTCCTTTGCCGTAAGATTTTCTAGCTCTTGGAGATCGGTTTTCATAGCAATGCTCTCATGTCCTTCGGCAACGATATCGTCCGTGCTTCCGGTGATGGCTCCACTCCCGACTGGTTGTAGCCGGCGAACCCAGCAGCCAACTAAGGCGTGAAACTGGCCGAGCTCTGATAGCTGGAGTCTGTTGAATAAATCCATGTAGGACTGAGTCATTCCACCGCTCACGTTGCCAGATTGGTATTCTCGAAAACGAATCAAAAGGCCAAGCAGTGCGGATGCCTCGTCCATGTCTGGCTTAGGATCCCGATCAAGGATCTCTGGCTACTGCACTATGGTTGCAGCAAGGACTGAGTGGCATCCAGTGACGTATTTGCTACACCCTGTGACGAAGATAAGCGTGGAGATCAAAAGTCACGGTTGGCGTTGAAAAGTATGTCCCTGCCAGGCTAGGATGGAAGGATCAATGGCGGCATAACAGAATCTATGGTGGTTAGTCTCACTTCCGGAACGACTAGGCTGCTTCCTTGTACAAGAGCAACATCTGGAGTACTTGAGAAGAGCTCGAAATCCGCCCAGGGACCCCGTTGGGTGTGGAATAGAACTCGACTCCTGCTGTTTTCTTCATCTATTTGCGCTTCTCCTGGAAAGTTCGGGCCCTAAGATGGCATATCTGGGAAGTTTTACCACTGGTGCCATATTCCAGAATTATTACGAAGGTCGAGTTCCAAGGTCCCCGATCCGGCGTATTCTTTGTTTCGTCGAAAGAGATCCAAATATTCGAGGAAATGTTCGGTACAGATTTATCCAACTGACGTCTTTTTCGAGTAGTCAATTACAAGATCCAGGTTAAATAGCCCACTTGAACTGTAAAAATAGTACTTAGGGTTGGTTGCGAGATAACTAGAAATCAAGGTCGAGAGTTGCCATAAGACAAGACCGTTGTTGCCGTCTGGTGAAGACGGCCTCAGGGTTTTATTTTTGCTTTTTTTTGGAATGCTCGCCTGAAAGTTTCCACCACACTAGCCTTGCTGAAATAGGCATTGCTGAGGCCGGTGACCAGCTCCCACAGCCGTTTACTCATAGATGAAGGCTTAGCGTCTTGGGGCAGTCCATGGAATAGGCCAAGCCAAGCATAGACAACTTGCAACGACTAAAGGGCAAAAGCTTTCGTGCCACATAAGAAAAGAGGTTCCTGGGCAAGGACCATTCTCTTGTATAATCCAATACAATAGAGCTTGGAAGCTGAGTACGACTGTCCACGTCGCATTGCAGTATGGGACGGACTTGTCAGGTTCAGACAGAGATGCATATTTCTGTATCCATCGCAGGTCCGACTCTGGGTTAAAAGTATCGATGTCTCCCTCGGCCGCTGCGTGCTGTATTTCGAGCTCTTCTATCACGATCTAGATAAACTCAAGCGCAAGACACAGTTTCTCGTGAAGAGGTGCCAACCAGCAGAAGACTAGTTCAGTCGACTTGTAGATGTCTTTCATAAGCGGCACTTAACAGGTGTATGCTTTCCTGATTGATTCATGTCGTATCCACCCATAATTTACACTCTGCCATGGGTTTCTCTGGATGTTTCTCGTGCCAATGATGCGGTACGTGTCTCATGGCGCAGGCGAGGTCAGTGGTCACAGCAACGGTGACCGCATCTACGATGATAGGTTCAGTGTGATGAGGCCTCTCCAAACGAAGGACAAGGCATCAAAGGTAAGACTCTCGGCCAAAGATGTTACGCGAAGACGGCAGACGATCTCCGGGGTCGTCGATAGAACTTCCAACAGTCGAATCTGCCGCCTTTATAGGCGCTTTACATCATAGATGGAAGACATACAGGTGACTAGAACTACGTGAGGACAAATGTGTTAAGGGTGACTCCGGTAGGCAGCCGTCGCCATGATAAAGAAGAAGAAGCTAGAGTTCAACTCCTCCTCACTTTCAGGCCAATCGTATGGTGCGTAGCTTTGGTGAAAACATGTGACGTTTGATAGTCTGACGTAAATCGTAAATCATAAATCCTGAATCATAAATACGTTAGGTACCTAACCCAACTATTTCAGCTCCCTACTCTTGGCTCAAGTTCAGCCTTGGCGTCCATGTGGCGATGCTGCACCCCCCCTGTGTAAACCCTCCTCGCCAATTGAATCCAGGCAGAATGGTATCCTCTAATTGTTCGTGGCCTGCCACGATCAAAAGGGAACCCTTGAGTCAAGCCGTGCCTTTAACGATGCTGCTAACCGTGCCAGCTAGTGCAGGTGAATGGCTAGTCAACACGAGCCCGACGTTGTTCAAGAGCCGGATCGAGGGAGAGCGGATGGGAGACGGTGAGACATACCAAATGCAGTAGTGTCGCCTGGGGCAGAGCGGACAGGTCGAAGGTCGGTTCTCGTACACGGCCCGGCGGTAGGAGCAGTAGAGCGGGTCCAGGACACGGCCATTGATTGCGCACCTGCGGGTTTTGGTAATGACATGCCCACAAGCATACGTCACTTCCTTGGAGCGGCACATGGTGGTGAAAACCGTGAGCTTTTATTGTGCAGAGCGGTACTGCTTGATATAAGATGCGGGCAGAGACTTAGCTGGGGTGCTGTGAGGGCGAGAGATTACTTGTGCCTGCTCGAGAGATATCCCTCGAGCAGGACGTGGATGCCTTCCTTTATAGCCAGATTTCGGCAGCTTCTTGAATACGTAGAAAATCTGCCCCTGGGTTAGTTCGTAGGTATGCCATACCACGCAGTAGAAGCAATGAGGTAACACTTCTGGGAGGCCGTCTCCAAGTCGTGAGGAGCTAATGCGATGGCACTAAGGAAGGCAGGTTTGTTACCGCCCGGTCGGTACCGGCTAGAGCAAAAGAGGTAAGAAGCCTGAAGGTACGGTAGCAATTGCGTAAGACAAATAGGTAGTTTACCCACCTAAGATACGGTACCTAAACGCAGTGCCAGGGGTAAGGATGGGGTTGACAAATTCGCCGATCAACGGGTGGTCGATGACCATAGCGCCCCAAACACACCTGCATAGAGCGGCTGGGCTACCTAGGTAGTGCAGCCACACAACGTGTGGCTATACAGCACTACACCCTAAGCTAGGTAGACGATGGTGGGCTTGATTGAGCAACAGAAGGTCCGTGGCGCGAACACGGGTTTGGCAGGGGAAGAAGTAGTTAGTGATTCAAGTCAAATGACGCAAAATTGTAGTCACGCCACACCCTCCGGATAAGGCTTGAACGTCTAGAGACACTATTACGGCCCTAGAAAGTGTTTTAGCGCGCGCTAGAAGTTCATAGCGTAACACATCCGTGCATGGAAGTCCGCCAGAACTGGGTTAGAACTTTAGAACATGAATCCTTCTCGGCCGCGTTAAGCGTAGTCAGGTGACGGGTCCCTGTCTCAAGGCGGCGAGCAAAGACTTTTGGTAAGGTTCTCCGTACCCCCCCTATTTTCCACAGGCTCTACCCCCTACGGTATCTACCCGCCGGAGTGGCACGGGCTGGTTCTCTACGAGCTCTACTGCAACGCGTTGCGGATTAGGGGCCAGGTATACCCTTACTCCTCGATTTTTCCCGGCTACTTTGGAGCTAGGGAAGTCTATAAACTCTGCCCCCCTTCTTTTCGATGAGCTCAACCCCCTACAGTACCTACTTTTCCAGGTAGCACAGACCGCTTTCCCATAAACTCTACTCGGGCTCTTTATGTAGCGGATTAGGGACTAGGTAAGTATAATTATAATATTTAACTGTAAGTGTATATATACGATACGAAATAGCGCTTTATATTGCCATGTTGGAGCTGGAGCTTGTGGATGTGGAATTTATAACACGATCGTGGACTGATATAAAATCTAATATTTGGCCGGCATGTCTATACCTTGGCTATTAGAATTCCTACAGGGACCTTAGCCATGGTTACGATATTGTTCTTGTTTTGTAGCTTCTTTTGGCGTCACATCCTATTCGTGTCGTTTATCTGTCGAGCTCTTTTCCTGCCTCTTGCCGACAGTCTAATTCGTATCATTTGGCACCTCGAAGTACTGAGCGACAGCACTGCGATATCCAGCATAAGCTTGCCCTCGAGGTCCGATTGAGTATAAACGAATTTCGCTTCTATATACATCATGGCTTAACTGGATCGGCAAATAATACCTAGCTGTACATGCCAGGGTCCTGTGCCACTACACGGAAGTTGCCTTCATTGACATGGAGTTTATAACGATTTGGGGCGTGCCACGACTAGCACAGGCGCCGTAGAGAAACGGGTTCGAGATAGCGCCAACACGCTCCACCGCAAGGTCGAGGAAGTAGAAACGCTTTGGTCATGTCGCAGCCTAGAAAGTATGAACTCTAATCTGCGACGCCAGTGCATGCGGGCTAGTGCTGTTTGAAAATCTCTGTGTATTTCTTCTCTCTACTGGCAGGTAACGCCTGCTCCTTAATATAGATCCCTAGTGTGGCTTAGCTGCACTACATGTCGACCAGACTGATCGGGAGAAGGACAGTGCTAATCTCGATGACATGATACTTGGCAAGAAAACCTCGCCCTAGGATGAGATCATATGGAAGGTCGTCGAGGACAAGGAATGGCTCCTTGAGCAGTCGCGGCGAGCCTTCCCGGCGAAAAATGACTTCGACAACACCACGCACCTCCACTCCCCCCCCGACGCCATAAACTCGGCCTGAGCCTGGACACGGATGGGCTTTATAGGCCAACTCCTTTGCAAGTGCTCCAACAATGCAGTTACGGCCCGATCCCGTGTCCAGGAGGGCAGCCGAGAAGGCCGATTTACCCCCATACGCATGATACACCTCAACGTTGAGCATCGGAGCGTGGTCGGCCGCCTGTAGAGTCAGCACCGTCAATTTTTAGCATAAATTAGCAATTCATGAGGTGGCGGGTATTGGTAGTCGTACCATCTCTATGACCCCGACAACCTTCGCATCCATGCGTCTGCACAGCCCTGATACATCGGCTGATAGATGGAGGTGCCCCATTGTCTTGGTCGATACTGGGACGGCGCCGGCCATGCCCATCCACTCAAGCTCGTTGCCCAGCTTAGGTTCATCGATTGCGTTGCGGGAGATTAGGACGGTCATGATCGTACCTCCGTGGTCATGCTCACCCGTCAGGTAACCTCCCATGCTAAGCTCGCTGGGCTCCACGTTCTTAGGCACAAAATTCTTGAACCTCATTAGGGGCAAATGTTCGAGGTGTATATCAACCCCATCAAAGGGTGCGCGAGCGAGGAGCTCCGACGTGGGTAGCAGGTGGGGGACATTCGGAGGAGGCGGCGTGCCGTCGCGGTCGCGGTTGAAAGCTCGCACGTAAATGTCCTCGATCGACCTGCGTGGTGATTGTTAGACAATGCGAATACACCCCAGTGTCCTTCATCGGGTGTGAAACTAGACAAACAGAGCATATGAACCTACTGTGAAGCCATTGCTTCTGACTGGAAATATAGAGCTGCGTCACCTATTAATGCCTTGTTCGTCACGGCAAGACTTCTTCGGGCGGGGCCCTAGTACGCCGCGCGTTGACTTACAAAAAACACTCCAATTGCTATGTCGAGTTTCGAGAATAGAGGAGAACTACGATCCGTCGAATCGTTTCAGGTGATAGATTCTAGGGATAGAGGTAAGAAAAAGTCGAAAAATTTGGAGCTGACATGATGGAGGGGCAAACGCAAACAAACGCATTGCAGGTGAGTATCTCGGCACACGTGGCGCCAACAGGTAGGTACCTTGCTGTAAGTATGCACGTCTGACCATTTGTATTTCGTGTTTTGGACGAGAATGCCGCACATCAAATGATCAGCACGGCATACTTACGCTAAGGTACCATACACTGCCACGGGGAGACTCGGTGGCTTGAAGGAAGGAGATTGAACATGAACTTGTGGAGGGGTAGAATGAGGGGCAGTGACGGAATCGAGGGGCAGCAAGCTATGGTGGGGTATATAATCAGCCGGGATGCCGACATTTGTCCAGATAAACTCCGCAAGACATCGATAATACCGACATAAGCCCGACCATGCAGTTTCCTGCGTCAAGCTAGAAAACATGGGATGAAATCTAGCCATTCCTCCCTAATCGTCAACCCAGCCCCTTCTAGCATCCTCCTGCTGAGGTGTCTTAGGGTTAGGGTTACGGGATAAATCAAGTCAACAATCGACAGCCCCCACTTACCGACATTGGTGCTAAGCTCCGCCCCGTATACTATGTATGATGTATGATCCTTCCCTCGATCGGCAGATCGCGCACTGCTAAAATGGCTTCGCTCACCTATTTTTAGCAAAAGATCTTAAGTCCCACGTGTTTCAAATAGGGTTTCCAGTGCACGGTCCAGGCGAGGAAAGTGTAAAGCGGCTTCCAGAATCGAACCCTAGAGATAAAGACTATAACTGTATAATATAATCTCTATATTACAATACTCCACCATAACGCTCAAAAATAAGCCAGGATGTATATTCCCCCAGTATCACCGAATAGAGACGTCACACTTATACCTGAGACTGTCAGATAAGAGAGCTGAGAATGTAGAGACACGATGATCAGTTAAAACAGACTGACCGAGCAAGTGGCATACTTGACGCCACTTCATCGGGGAGCAGCCTGTATTTGGTCTGCACACTTTTTCAGGAAGGCGGCTGTAGAGCAGGGTGGGCGACCGCCGCGAGAGTTTACAGATCCAGATCTCATTTAACTGTGCTTGCTAACCGGTTCTCACTGGTATTACTGGTATTGTATCGTCACATTTCGCCCTTGATAACCATAGTATACAGTGAAGCGCCTTGCGTAACAACCTGCTGGTAGTGTCTAAGAGCCGACCGCTTCTCCAAGCCGACAAATCACGGGCGCCTAACATTGGAAGCGACAATCTATTTGGCGAACCTGGCAAAGTAAGGTGGTTAGCACTGCGTTTAACACGCTGCTTCCTCTTCAAGACACGATGGCCGTACCTGCGTGGAGTCTCTGGGTACCTTCCTAGGGACAGATCGAGCATTTTATGGAGTCCCCCAGTCTCCCACGTCACAGCGAGGCAGCTTCTTCTTCATGGGATATATGTCATTAGTGCCCCATGTCGTCGGGCCCCACGTCACTTATACATCGCCGTGGTCAGCCGTGTGGTCGACGCTGGGATCGAGGACTTCCACAATAATCTCGTAGAGTAGCGTGGCTTTACGTATCTTCAACGTGTAGGGAGGCGACTGCGAAGCATTCGAACTCTCCCAGCTGACCAACTTCGCGCTACCGTCGTATAGGGCGACGCTAGTGAGCAGCAACGGCATGCCGGTTCGCATCAGAGGGGGGGGGGGGTGGGGGGGTGCGAAACTGCTTAATCTGTGCGTTGCATTCGGCGCTGGGTGCTTCGCTTTGCGTGCTGGTAGGCGATGGAATAACTGCAGGCGTGGTAGAAGTAGCGCTAGTGCTAGTGCTCATCTCTGTCATAGCACTGATACTTGTGATAGCACTTGTAGTTGTGCTGGAATCGATACTAGTGCTAGTACTGGCTGCACTGCTGGTTTCGTTGGTTCCCGAGCCTGTCTGAAGGAGACACGCCGCGCGCGGGTTGACAGCAGGTTGGGCCCCTCCCTGGGCAGCGGCGGCTTGAAAATTTTCGCCCTTCAGAGGCGACCATGACTTCTCGTTGTTGGGACGGTCTCCGATGCTAACTAGAGGACCCTCTATCCAAACCCGGTACTTCGCCTCACACTGGCAATTCGGGGCGGGCTGGTACTGCACAAGCACTTTCCAGTTGGGGATTTATACAACTCATCGGCCCTGGTGCTACTTCCGACGGGAATCCACGGAGAATATCTGATCTGCCGAATGGGAATGTCGTATGACATGCCGAAGATCCTCTTGAGTTCTCCGTTTGTCTTTCCTTCTTCGATTAGGTATTTTAGCTCCGAACGCTGCGCGGCATCGAAGCTTAACCCTGATGTTTTGGTTGGGACTACCATATAAATCTAGTTCCTGGAGTCAGATAAATTTCCACAGCTTGACAGAAACTTGATATCGCCTACCTCGGGCTCGGCGTCGTTGTTCAGCAAGTCATTAGACTCCCTATACAATGTTTTCTCTTGGAAGTTATAGTCCTGATTTCTCAAATTTAAAATGCCGGTTTGGTGAAAAAATGTTTGTCCGTAAGTCAAGGCATCTATAGCCCCGATTTTGAACAACGCAGGATCCGCCGGAATTGGATCCCCCAAGGGAAATTGTCCAGAAGAAAATGTGGGTTGTTCCCAAATATGCATAGCGAGAACCTATAGTGCTTTGGTTAGCGGCGGGACAAGAGATGGAAACAGTAGCTGTCAAGCAACACGATAAGACGGTGAGAAGGTAGGCCCTTATATGAGGCAAGGCAAAAGAGGCATCTGGGGGAAACGTTAGAAATACTTACAGCTCTTTTGGAGATCACGATGATGCCCGTACACCCATATAAACCTTCAATTGAGATCGATTGACCTGGGCTCCCCACTTGGCAGCAATGGATGTCGTGCCAATGACATCCTCGATCACCACCGCCCGGCTTTTGTCGAATGCTTGAGCTACCTCCCCTCGAAAGAAGCCATTGCCTGCGTAGTTCCCAGGTTCGACCCACTTCCCAGGTTCGGGTTGTGAAGTGGCTTGGGGGGCGGCGGACACAATACCTCTCGCGATCAAGTCTCTGCCTTGTATACCCCTTTGACCGACGGGGCAGGACCCTCCACCGCATTTGCCGGGCTGGCATTGTTCCAACGCAGCAGTGACCGTTGCAGTCACTGAGGCCATTACAGCATCTTTGGAAACCACGGATCCCGAGCAGGCTGTCACTGTTGAGTACTCAAGCGTTGAACAGGGTTCCTCTCGGCGCACGATTTTCTGCGTGGCGGCTGCTGTGTCGGTGACAGTAGTGGTGGCGACTCTGCAAAAAAAGCAGAAAATAGGTTGTCGTGATTATAGCCGTACAGGATTGGCTAGATTGTGGTGTCGTCTCCGTCTTTTGGTCAGTACTCGTATTCTTGTCCCCATCAGTAACCGTCTTCTTCCCTCCATTGTCACCGTTGTTACCACCACCTCTGCCGCCACCACCAACGCCTCTTTCACCACTACTGCCTCCTGGAATAACTATAACAGTAGGGTTTCCGGATATCTCTGTAGTTGTGATTGTGAGGGGAGTGGCTTCTGTGGCTGTCCCGTCGGAGGTTCCGCCTTCACCGTCGGCTCCGGCAGTGACTGTGGAAACTCCGGATGTATTGGCAGTTGTACTCGTGATGGAAGTGAACTCTGTGGACACCCCTGGAGGGGTGTCTCCTCCTCCAGCGCCGGCCCCAGGAGTGATTGTGGAAGCTCCGGACGTATCGGCGGTTGTACTCGTGACGGACTCCTGCAAAATGCTGGAGGATTGTGATGTGATAGTGCCACCTCCTTGCGTAGTGACGAGCGCTTGGAGTGTGCTAGTGGTGTTTGACTTATCGATGACAGTCGCACCACACTGCGCTGAAACCAAGAAGGTCAGGCACTGTGTCACAAGGGCCGTATTGCCAGTACCATCTGGTAGAGAAGTTGTCCCTACGCTGCAGCTGCTTGCGGTAATGGCAGTAGAGACAGTCTCGCCGGACTCCGGAGTAGCCCTTACTCCCAGGGCCGGAACATGTGCTTTGACAAGTAGTTCTCGCGTGAGGCATACTTGGACCAAGGCCCAGAGGAGGTGCCTCGAAGAAGGGACAAGGAAATGCATTAAAATTGACCAGATCTAATGGTTAGTTTGTTGGACTGCTTCCAGTGTTGGGAGATAAACGATATGAAAATGTGTGCTTAAGATGTTTCCCTGGCTGAAGGCACCATGGTGCCTACGGTATATATACTCTCTCTCGAGGATCCCGGTTACTGGTATTCCGAGAGACATAAATAGTAATAAACCGAAGCAACGTGAGGGCTATAACACAGGCGCCATGAATATGGCTAAGTTGGCCAATATGGAAGGAACTTGTAAGAGCCAACATGTGTTAGTTTGTCGAAAGCATCACAGGCACAGAGGCTAGTTACTCACAGCCCGCATAGCTTCGGCGTTACTCCGCACACCCACTAAATAGCCAATTCGATAGGAGTCCGTGCATACAGCCTATTGATCTTTCCGCGGTATGACTCCACAAAGCTGTGGCATTTGTAAATACCGATGCATACATGCTACTTAAAGATTACATGGCTTATGGACCGTAATAGGACTATATTCATGTGCCATATAGTCAATAGACAGTACTAATCGTACTGGATTTGTATTGTCCGTGTCTGCATAATAGATTTCCCCCCCTCCAGTATTTCTTTTTCGCTGTTATCGTCTCGATCGCTGGCATTCACACTTGTTTCCTCTCCTCGATGGGTATTTCCTATGAAGATCTTTGTCCTCTGAAACTCTGGACCACCCCGGACATGACTGTGGGGGAAGTTATCCATCTCAACGTCGTCGAACTGCGAGTATTGGCTCCGCGGCTGACGGGCCTTGCTTTGCACAGTACCATATGTGTTCGGTTTGGAGTCTTCGTTAGTCGAGCCCAGCCACTTCGGCATGGCAGCCTTGAAGAATTTTCGGAGCGTGGGCATAGAACCACATATGATGAACAAGTTCAACTCGACAAAACTGAAGCGAGATCGTTAGTAAGCTTCTAAAGGTGCGCTCCGACGGAAGCAAAAACAGTACGACGTACGCCCAAATGTTTGCGGGAGCTGCGTCCCAGGGTATATCAGTGCTCGACAACAGAGCCGGAAGAAATACCAGGCGGATAATGGACGTAGTGATGGTTCTATGCACCTCGTTAATATTCAGCTGTCGTGTATGTGTTGGGGAGGAGAACCGTACAAGGATCCCACAGCAAACATGAGCATCGCCCCTATCTTCAGCGCCGGTCGCATTTTAAGACGAATAAGGGTCGGTATTGGTATGAGGAACAGTATGACGTCTGAAGTGATGTTGGCTACAGCAATAGCCATGTATAAGACTGCCGTGTTCAAACATGTGCCAGATGCGTACGGGTCCCAGTTCAATTTCACCGGCGAACAGCCGCCGAGCAGCAACGAGGCAATTATTATGGTGTACGTAACCACCATGGCAATTGTGACCCGTATTGTCCATACATACCATGACTGAGGCGAAATTCGAAGGTAGAAGACCAATAGCGACGATTTCGTTAAACCATTGCATAGAATGAAAACAGGAGCGGCGATGAATGAACTCTGCGAAGAACAATGTCAACGAATTGGCCAATCTCGAATATTTGTGAGCACCTACGATCATGTGTTTCTCGTATACCTCAATCGGCATTTCCCAGACATGGTGGCACAACCCCCCGATTGATATTGACCCTGCAGGTTTTGTCAGTCTCCCATGAATCGTAACCCGATGTTGCTAAGCCTTCATACAAACTTGTACGGACTGTTGGACCACCGACATCACCTTTCCATAAACGATTAGACTGCTTCCAGAAGTTGATGATTAAAGCCACATGGCAGGAACTTACCCAAGCTAGAAACATCAAGGCTGTAACGGTGTTAACGGCGCGTTACGTTAAAATGACCTTGCAGAGGCAGTAGAGATCATTCGCATACCATCGTCAACCCCCAAGCCTCCAGACAAAAAGTGCTTAGTGTAAAATCTTTGAACCAGCGTGAGAAAGGCCAAAAAGCCTCCAATGGCGAATATTAGGTAATGGTCGATCGCATGCTGGCTTTGTGGATGATTGAAGTCCACCACGTAGCCTTCCGGGGGGCTAACGAGGGTAGTAACGCCATTTGTAACTGGATAAACTGGAGTCGAGGCCATAGAGGTGTGTAGTTCGGACTGATACTGAATTTCCACCGAAAGGGCTGTCGGGCGCCCGAACGAGAGAAATAAAGAAAGTAAGTGACTTTGATCGATTGGAAATCGCTACTAGATGTAGGTAAGTGGATGATCTTGTGCGGTTCGATTTCCGGTCGCAAAAGGGGCAACCCAAAACATATAAAACACCTCGCAACATTTAGTAGGGGTTTTTGGTTGGAGACCGATGGCAGGATCTTCTTTTCCTTTTCCGTTTTCTCTTGAAACCGTGCTCAAAATTACACGATGCAACTATCTAGGGGAGCAGGCATGAATATAACCTGACCTTGGATGGTGGATTGCGATTGGCTGTTCTAGTGCTAGAGGCCTGGCTTCGCAGTGTACAATTTACCCTGGTAGTGTGTAAAACGGGATACTTAAGGACATGGATTGCTAAAGAAACTTCTGCCACAATAAGAAACAAACATATCTCGATAAAAGATCCCGGAATATTCTTGAAAGAGTAGAATCTCCTACCTTCTAAATTTTCTTTTCCTTCCGCCTTTTGGTCGTGTTTTGGTCGGTAAAACTGACAAGATCGGAAAATATAGGGCCCTTGCCTCAAAGTACGTGTTGGACAAATTTTCAGGGGAATTGTACACTTGGGCGGCCGCCGGACAGGGTTGCCACTCTTGGCATTCTACGGCTAAGTGCCGAGGGACGGGCCTCTGCGACGATCCCCGACATGGCGCTGGTAGTTATCCTTGTCGCCTTCTAGAGAATGGTGGCCATTTGCAAAGCGAGTGTGACCTACCCCCGATAAGACGATACAAAAGTGCCAGGGGAGTGTGCTCTTAGTCGGATCACGAGCAGAGCAGGGATAGATCATACAGAGCAAGCTCTTGCTCCGGAATTATACCTTAGGATTGTGCAGTACACTCCAGGACTGGGAAGCTCGTTTAGTGCCCAGCAAACAAGGTGGCCTGCGACCCAGAGCAGATGTACAAGTTTAATGCCAGACGAATGATAGGTCCCGTGTTTACACTTTAGCAGGCTTAATAGCCAGAAATTTTCTCAGGTCTTTGGTAATTTTTAGTAGGCAACCCCGTTGCCCTATCTTTGACATTATATCAAGTTTTCCAGCCATGAACTTTCCGAATACCAATACAAGTCTACTACATGTACCTTGGCACTTCTATTACCCCTAACAAGACTGTGCCGATGTACTAGTCCAAAGATCAGACTAAGATGTAAGTTATTGCGCTTGTTTAAAACTGCCAGCCCACTGGCGCCTTGGTGTTTGTGCTTTTATCACGTTTCAGCGATAGGTTTAGATTGTTAGATACACAACACCAATGAAATACCTATTAAACATAGGGCCATTGTCACTTGATGTAGTATTTCCTGTCTACCGCCATCGATGATATATCGAGGGCTGATAGGCTCGATGCCGGAATTGTGCAAACGTCTCGAGGGCTACTACTCGCCTCTCCGTGCTTTCATAGTTGATACTTCGGGAATAAGTGACGACAACAAAAAGATTTCCGGTTCCCGGAGGCCGGTACACGAAGATCTTTTCCAGTTACGGGTAACCCCAATGTTGGCACTTTTGACCTTGCCAAGCACGCCAAGCTTGCCACTCCCCCCGCCCGCTGGAGCCGCGTGCATGGTCTAATTTGAGGCCCTTGCTTTATCACCTCTCCAACTCGAAACCCTTGTCCTCTGCATGAAACCTCTGCCCTCCCCCGCAGGTGTGTTGAGAAGGATTCGGAATTGTGCTGATTCCGACCGGTCAATGGTTTCGCAGAGTTTAAAGCACGCAGCCAAGGCTTCTAAACAATGCCCTGCTGGTCAACGACAAGGGTCGGGAAGGCATTGGACTTGTTTTGCGAAGCTGGCTCAAAAACCCCCAGGTCTTCAACCACGTCTCCAACGTCTTGTGACGTCTTGCTCGGCTAATGATCCTCTTCACAAGAGTACTACAGTCAAAGGTGTTAATAATAAGGGTACTCCTCATGCAGCGTAATAGATGGCCGGGCTCAATGTTCTTGAATCGTACGTTATCCCCGGAGCATGCTTTGCGGGATTTATCTAAGTATAGAGGATTGTAGAAGCGGTAAACCATGTACCCTTCCCTTCCCAGTCGGACGGTGCTTGCAAAGCTTCCCCGCTTCTCATGCCTCTGTGTGGCTTAGTTGGCATATCTCCTGACAAGGACACGATCTACAACATAATAGCTCTAATTTTTATCAATAGGTTTGGGCAGTAGTATTTATTATTTTGTAGCCTCAAGAGGCTCATCTCGTCTCTATCTTCTTTATAGCTATGGTGTCCCGGGGAAGGGACCGGGGAGCTGACATGCTACGGCACTTCACTAGTTAAACAGTAGTCGCGGGCCTAAAACCCATATTTTTACTTAATTACCGCCCGTAATCTCACCGTAGCCTTTGTCTGTTGATTTGCGGCCTTCCACCGCGGTATCCGACATGAGCCCCGCCACCACGAGTCCCGTGGTGTTCCGCCGTAGCATTGGATCTATAAAGAGTTGCTCACCTGCAGCTCTTTTCGTGCCCAGCCACCAGTCAGCACAGCCAAGACTTCACATCTGATCAATTGGAAACATTACCAGCAACATGGCTCGCCTATTTTCTCTCTTTGTCCTTGCAATCACAGCGGTAGCTGTTTCTTGCAAACCGGCGCCGCCAACTGACACCACTGGTCTTCTACAGATGGTCACGTATGTCAAGCGCCATACGAACTTTACAAGAGCTGAGTTCCTTGACTATTGGCAAACAAAACATGCACCAAAAGTTGCCCCGTTGGCCGTCTACTTTAATATCACCCGGTATCAGCAGGTATATGCGTCTGGACAGTATCCCGCGCGTGTATCATTCGGCTAACCCCACTCCTACATAGATTCAAGTCGGGGGCATGGTTCTTCCCACCGCGGCTGGCTCCACCACCCCGAACTCTACGGTGCCCGTAGAGTTTGATGGCATCGCCATGTTTCTCTATAAGTCAGCCGATGTGTTGACTGCGATGCTGTCACACCCGTACTACCTGGAGGTGATTGCGCCTGACGAGGCGGTCTTCATCGACAAGTCGGCATTCGGGAATGGTATGGTTGCAACATGGATTGGTACGAATATTGAGGTGACAGAAAACGGGCTGGATGTCTGGGAGGGGAACAGCACTTACGGTGGCTACTACCAGCGGCTGTTCAACTCATACTTGTAAAGTCTAGTTTCACAGAGTTGAAAATGCCTCCCGATTAACCGGGCTGTCACTCTGTGACTTGCAGCTGGCAAAGGATTGGTATTCTAGCATTACATTAAGTTGATGTTGTTAACAACCCCAAGATTTTTAAGCCCTCTGTAATTGATTAAATAGTTCCCGGGGACCTGAGCGCGTCTATAACCCCCTGCCTAGACCTTCATGGAAGAAATGACTTGCATTACCTCGTATGTCGCATGACGGGCATAAGCTACGCCATAGGGGCAAAAGATCAGCATATGGACCCTTTCCAGGGGTCTAAGGGAAACATTTGACGACTCATATAACTACAACCCACCTTATGGTATTACTCTAAATATTCCTCTTCTTTCTTGGCAAGTTTAGCTAAACGTATGGCATAAGTATCACATAGTCCTCTTCAATAAGTAACTGCAATCAAGCTGAGTAACACCCTACGACTATTTCTATAATGAGGCCCTGAGGGGCCTATAATAATAGTATCTGAACAATCTGCATTGGAAGTTAGGCGACTCTCGCTTGCCCTGCGCAAATGCCGAAAACTTGGTACGCGAGCTAACTAGTTATTCCGGCAATTTAAACGAGCGATCTATATATAACTATGGAACTCATCCTGCCCAGGTGAGATCTTATGAGCGAGAAGCACTACTCTAAGCAAATATCTTTCGTCGCACTGAGCGTTGACAAGCTTATTCGCCTCTGGGCAGCTCTTTCAGCCTTCACGATCGACCCGGCCTATCAAGAGAAAGGGATTAGAGCTCAGCGGTAAGTTTAAGTAGCAGGAGAATCGATTGATGCCATACTGCTTAAGCGATCATAGCGAAGAGTAACCCTACCTTGTTACTGTTTTAGCGGTGCGATATTTTAATGCTTGCTTTGTAGATGCCCGTATTCAGGTTAACAATCCTGGACCCCTCGTCCAATGGAGCAATGTGCCAGATTACAATCTCCGCTATTGCTCCTACGCATGTCGACTCAGGCCAATGGTGGGGGTCAGGCGATCTACTGAATCACCAGCACTTCACGATTAAACAGTGCGCAGCCTGTGGTCTAAGGTAAGTAAAGCGACTAAAATTTAAAAGTGTTGTTAATAATCTCAATCGACCAAACCCGTCAGACGTACTTAGCGTTACTAATATCACTGATGTCAGGGTTCTATTGCTGACCTTGACCTGTTTATAACTGATATTTATTATCAAGTAGGATTAAAATTATAAATCTTAAATTTAACTAGGAGCAACGGCATTATAGTATCTAATCAATCACAATCCCTTTCTTAAGATTTTTAATACTCTTAAGGGAGGACGATATACTAGAATTCAGACTGTCTGAGCTGTTAATAGTGCTGGAACCAGTGGTATTGTTCTAGTTGTGTATACCGCTGCTGTAGGAGGGCTGCTCAGTGGTGTTGCTATAACCAGGCTGCCACCCAAGAGATCCAGAACCTCAAGTGCCTATCCAGGCAGTATATTCTGGCGGAGGCAATCCAGGCCCTGGACGAACTCAGAAACCACGGATGGGAACAGCAGTTCCAGTGGATCCCCGCACATGTCGGAGTGCCCGGTAACGAAGCGGCCGACCGAGCAGCCAAGAAAGTGGTCGGCCTGGGATCGAGCAGATGCGATAGTGAGGAAGTAAACGGCTATATAAGACAGCCTGGCAAAGCGCACAAGGCCGACGTCCCTCCACCAAGCAATTTGTCGGGGGCGACCGGTGCCAGGTCAGCTGTCTGTGCGGTAGTGCTGATGTATCGAAGCGGGTAACTTGGGCTCAGTCGTTGTGCGGCCTTCGAGATGGCTCAGATTCAAATGCTACGAGTGGTGATGCTGTTGTTTGCAGAGGCGTCGTTTCGGTGGCTTGCTCTCGATTTGTTTGGTTGGGCCTGCTCTGAGGGTACAACTGGAGAGGCACTGGGCCCCGTGGGGACCATGCGGCCACAAGGACTGATTCACCCCACTCAAACAGAGTGGAGCATTCTGCGACAGTACGTAATCAGGTCAACCAATGGAAGGTCCCCATGGACAGCTGTCATGGAAAAGACGAATAGCTCCAGCTTTTATCAGCATCAAATACGAAAGACGAAATACGAAGTCACCTCGTTACCCTCCTTGTATGGCGTGCCCCACACATCTTATGGACAAGCAGTCTAGACTTCGTATGGGTATCCGTTCGGTCCATTGATGTTAAATCCGGTGATTTTCAGCTCTTCTGTTGTATCTCGGGAAGTGACCTCTCCCCGAGGTATTTCACTATCCACATACAATTTTAGGGCTCATAATTCTGCTCGCGACTATTCAATACAGTTTTGCAACTGACTGCTTACGGGGGCGGAAGTAGGTGCTTGTCATTGGGGCTACGTAATCAAGAGCGCCCAACGAATTCGGATCTCGTCGTATTTACTTGCACTTCGCCGCCAGAACCACTTCACGAGCGTTGTGCCTCAGGCTGTTCGTTCCAAAGCTTTCCTTCCGAAACCCTCACTGCGTTGCGCGGGAATGCCAAGCCTTGGTCAATGCCGAGTCGGGCACGGGGAATGCGGGTGGGTCTACGACAAACCTGCGAAATCTCCCAATATAAGGCCGACCGCCCGCACTCTTGATATCCCCAAAGTTACATGGCTTAGTCTTCTCAAACATCCATAACTTCAGTTTAACAGCTGCTCCCCAAGGCAAGATGCGAAGCTCAGCATTCACGCGCAGCTAAAAATTATCGGACATCAACACTAGCTGTTCCATCCACGGATTCCTACCGAGCTCCTCGTTTATGCCACGGTTCGGCGCAATGCCCGCAAAGGCGATAGAGAATGCACTAGAGAGTGCCCAGGATGAGGAGGGCAACATTTTCATCAAGGGGCACGGCAATCACTTGGAGACTGCAGCAACTGTGAATGGTGAGTTTGGGGGAGAATGTCTGGAAGAGATCGACCTCGGGGAAGCCATATTTAATCAGAAAACATGACCGTTAATCTGGTCGCCTCTTTGATAGATGAAGCCCGTATCGACATGGTTTTCGACGGCAGAAGCTCGCTACACGATATCTTGTCAAATGCGATGCCGCCTGATTCCCACACGAGCTCTGCTCATCCTTGGATCCGCAATCATATGGGCGCAAGAGCGCCGTGTGCCTTGAACATTGTTATACAGGTTGTTGGCAGCCGAGGTAACACCAATTATCCATCGGAGTTTTCCCCAGGTCAGAGTTGTGATAGTATGGCTCATAATTTGCTCCTGGCACGTAGGCGACATTCAACCTTTCATCGCGCTGGGCTGCGAGCTACAGGCGCAGGGCCACAGGGTCCGCATTGCCTCCCACGACGTCTTTGGCGACTTTGTGCGCCAGTCCAACCTCGAATTCTACCCCGCTGGTGGAGACCCTTCAGACCTCATGGCAGTACGTCATCTATTCATTTGCAAGCGATTTTGGCTCCTCTAACACTTCGAACCAGTACATGGTCAAGAACCCCGGTCTCATCCCCTCCGTTTCTTCCCTGGGGGCCGGTGATATAGGCCGCAAGCAAGACATGGTTGAGGAGATGCTAGACAAGTTTTGGCGCTCGTGCATTGAGCCCGACCCCGTCTCAGGCGTACCTTTCATCGCCGAGGCCATTATTGCGAACCCTCCGAGCTTCGCCCATATTCACCTGGCGCAGGCATTGAGCATTCCCGTGCATCTCATGTTCACTATGCCTTACAGTCCCACGCGGGCCTTTCCTCACCCGCTGGCTAATATTAAGCAGTCGAACCTTGACCCGAAGCTCACTAACTATTTGTCGTATGGGATGGTAGAGGCGCTGACATGGCAAGGGTAAGTATTCTATCCGGCCGATATCTCTCCTGTGTGCGCCATTACTCAAGCTGGGCTGAGTCCGTCTGCTAACCATAACGAAGCCTCGGAGATATCATCAACGACTGGAGAAGAAAGTCATTAAATCTGGATCCAATCTCGTCTTCCGTTGCGACTAGTATCCTCGACACCCAGAAAGTGCCTTTTACATACTGTTGGTCTCCTGCCTTGGTACCGAAACCGCCCGACTGGCCTCCTAATATCGGTAAGCTACAGAGCATTGTATTTCCTACGGTCTCCGTCAACAGTAATCAGAGATTCGCTGATTTGTTCAAGATGTCTGTGGCTTTTTCTTCCGCGAGGAACCACAGTACACCGCCCCCGAAGATATTGCCAGATTCCTTCGCTCAGGGCCGCTACCAATCTACATTGGCTTCGGCAGTATCGTCATGGATGACCCAATGAAGATGACAGACTTGATATTGATGGCGATACGAAGGTGCGGCGTCCGAGCCATCATCTCCAGGGGCTGGGCCAAGCTTGGCGAAGGCCGTAACGATGAGAATGCTATTTTCATCGGCGATTGCCCTCATGGTAAGCGGGACAACTTGCAATTAAGTAAGTTTCCGTACTGACAAAATCTTGCAACTAGAATGGCTATTTAAACGCGTTGCCGGAGTAATACATCACGGTGGAGCAGGGACAACAGCCTGCGGGCTGCTTAACGCTTGCCCTACCTTCATCGTCCCTTTTTTCGGAGAGTACGCCCATATATCAACCTCCTACTACCTAGGATTCAGTGTGATTAACGAGTACTCAGTCAACCATTCTGGGGAGCAATGGTGGCTAAAGCCGGTGCCGGCCCGTTTCCCATTAGCCACAAAGAGCTAGACGTGGACAACCTTGTCAACGCTATTCAGACACTGCTTGCGCCCGCTACGAAGGCCGCGGTCGCACGCATTGCGGAAACCATGCGGGCCGAAAATGGAGTCTCACGAGCGGTACAGTCGTTCCATCACCAACTTCCGCGGGGAACGCTTACGTGCGATTTGTTGCCCGGCGAGGTAGCCGCCTGGTCTTACGATGCCAAACGACTCAATAAGAAGGACAGGAAGAGATTCAAGAACGGGCTGAGGCTATCTCCAAGGGCTTTGAGCGTGCTGAGTAACCGCCAGAGGCTTGACTTGACCAAAGTGCAGCTGTAAGTCTTCATGATCAGCTACTCATATCTCCTGGCATGGATGACAGGCTTATCAACATGAGGCGCGTAGCAATCGCCCAAAGCCGGTAGAAATTGAAAACCGTCGGTGGGATCCCTTGACCGCTACGTCATCGGTCCTCCTAGGTTCTCTAGTCGACCTCTCCAAGGGCTTCGGTAACCTCATCTCTGCTCCCATTATAAAAGCCCAACATGAGACTGCAAACCGGGAGAGAAGATACGCCGCCACAGCAGCCATTATAGCCGCTTCCTCAAGCAATGGCATGAACTCGGTCACAAACTTGCAAGTCGAAACCGCAGCCTCCGCAAGCGGCACCACCAATCAAGAGCACAGTCTGGTAGAAACAAATGCCGCAACCGCATTGGAACCGGCACGAGAGGTATTGAGGTCGTCTGGCGCTGGAAAGTCTGCGGGAAAGGGTGTCTCCAAGATGGCCACGAGCGTTCTCAAAGGATCGCTTGTCGACGTGCCCCTCGCTCTTACTGAGGGCCTGCATAATCTGCCCGAATTATACGGCGAGAAGGTGCGGAAGCATGACAAGATTACGGACTGGAAGAGTGGCACCGCTGAAGCTGGCAAGGTAAGAACTCCCTAGGCTCTAAGTTCTCGACTCATTATTTTGGAATTGTGTGTTCAAAGCGAGACTTTCAGGACGAAGCATTGACATCCTGCAGAATTTTGCGTATAACTTTCTCGATGCCTCATGGTCTCTTTTCAAACAGCCCGTTGTCGGCGCGGCTAAGGGAGGCCCTGTGGGTTTGGTCACGGGCCTCGGCAAAGCAGGGTTCGGGCTGATTGCCAAGCCTGGCAGTGGTAAGTTTTGACATCTCGTACAGCCCATAGCATCCGTTTCGGCTGGAATTTTAGGGTCTTTGCTGATAGATGTGCTGCTCTCAGCCATGTTTGGCCTGGTGGCGTACCCTGCACTGGGCATCTACAAGAGTATTGCGGGAGCTCATTCTACGACGGAGAAGAAAGTTCTCGAAGCGCGTCTCGCACATGACGAGTATTTTGCTAAGGTTGATCCGATCAGTAACCAGGAGATTTCATCAGTGTTGGGCTCATTTGGGATTCAGAGGTAGCACGGCGATGTGAATCGGCCGAGATAGAATGCAAGAATTTGACGTAGATGAAGCTCTAAGAAGAAGGCTGTCCATGGCCTTTCACTATCGAACAGTACCATGAGGTGCTGAGTAGGCTTTCACCATGCATTTTCATTGCATCAGCCCCCCAAGGCGCAACCTCCCGCATTCCGTCACCCCAACTCCCAACTTTTCTTTTTCTGCGGCCCCTTAGATACTTCGTATTCCCACAGGCAATCAGGGCCAATAACTCCGTAAATAGCCGCCTTTCTCTTCCTCATCGATTTGCCAAAGACCCCGGCCGCGACAGGCCAGTCATGTCCCAGCCTAATAGTACGTGCTGTGCCGGGACTCAGGGGGGTTTCAGAAGAAGCTTAGGGGAAAACCCCAACATCGTTCAGTCGAGTGTACGTATTACATGAGTACGAGATACGATGCTCGCAAACCAGCTCCGAACTTAGCTAACCGATAAAAAATGGGCCTTGCGAACTAAATACGACTCTTTAAATGAGCCTATCCGAGGCAGTGCTTCTTCGGAAACTCCGGATCATCGCAAGCTAGCGCTTTACTAGAAACGTTTCGACATAGTGTGGTGCTACATGTGCTGCGCGTGTTTAGCTACCTACTTTCAGAGATGGTTTTCATGCGCTCCAAGCTTTCGCAGTAGTTATAGTCTTATTAGATCGCTCTTCCTCATGTACAACAATAGTAGGTCGGTATTCCCTAGACTGTCTTTCGTCATCATTTTCTCTTTGAAGTATTGGAAGGTTCATCCATTTGTTTCGCTTGCACCACTATTACTTCCTTGCAGCCATGGATTTTGTTGCTAATCTAGCAAAAGATGTCACTGCTGCCAACTTAGTGAGGTCTGAACCGTCGGAGAACCCATTCAAGTTTTATCACTACCATCCCACTGAAGTCGGCGCTATTATCTTCGTGCTTTTGTTCCTTGCAACCACCTTAGGGCATTGCTGGCAGTTATTTCGTTACCGTGTTTGGTTTGCGACTCCCATCATCATAGGAGGCATTTGTAGGTATCGAGTCTCCCGCTCCCAGCAGTTCTAACTCAGGATAAACCGACAACATAACTCACCATGACCCTTGAACTATAGTTGAGATGATTGGTTACGGGGCTCGCTACGCCTCAGGGAAAGAAACACCCGACTGGACCCTCACACCGTATATTCTTCAGGCGATTTTACTCCTCGTGTCACCTGCTTTGTACGCCGCAACTATCTATATGGAGCTCGGAAGGATTGTTAGCCTAGTCGATGGTGAAGGCCACGCCCTTATTCCCCGAAAATGGACGACTAAAATCTTTGTCGTTGGCGATATTCTCTCATTCTTTCTTCAAGGTGGAGGTATGTATCACACGCAATACCATCGAGCTGGCATCCCCGTCTCACAAGATTCCTCGCAGGCGGCGGATACCAGTCGTCCGGCACGTTGGAAGCCCTCAACACCGGCGCGACAATTATCATTATCGGCCTCTTTGTGCAGCTTGCCTTTTTCGGCGTCTTCCTCGTCGTTGCCGTCACTTTCCATGTCAAGATCCTCCGCGCACCGACCGGCCGCTCGCGCATTGGCATCCCCTGGCAGAAGCATCTGAAGCTCCTCTATGCCACTGGACTGCTAATCATGGTGCGGTCAATCTTCAGAGCCGTCGAGTACTTGCAAGGCTTTGACGGGTACCTACTTGCCCGAGAGGCGTACCTATACGTCTTCGATGCGCTACTGATGTTTATCGTCATGGTGTTGTTCAATCTTATTCATCCGGCTGAGCTGTTCACCAGACAGAACAGGATCGAGAATTTTGCAGCGGGAATTGGCCTTCAAGCTCGCTATTGATAGAGAAGATTTTAACTAGATTTTTCACAAACGATGGAGTTCAACTTCAGGAGTATGAGGAAGTCTTGGTCGCGGGATCGCCGGGCACAGGACTAGCTTTGGCGCGAAGAAGTTGGTGGGCGAGAGATGGGGGAGCATGTCTCCCAACCCTGAACACGGTAGTATAGCCAATTGTCCAGGTTGCGCTGGACATTAGTTGACTTTCAGTCTCGAGCTGTGGATAGCATTCGCAGTCAGATGCATACAGACATGAGTGTAACTATGGCGATTGCATAGATCTCTGGCGACATATAACGTAATATAGAAGAATATAGGGAGGTGAAACCTTCACGGCGTCTTTCGGACCTATTTGCTAAAGAATTCTGCAGTTGTCAATCTGCACACAGCGTGGCCTAGTAAAGCCTTAATCATTAATTCCTAGGGGCAGATGACAGCGGTAGTCCTTGAGAACGGCACATTGGTGTAGTCCAAGTACTTTCCCTAACACATCATTTTCACGCCATCTACATGTGCCGACATACTTGCGTCTTATCCGGCAAAGGGATTAATATATTTCAAAGCAGGCCCCCTTACACTGCAACTTGGGTTTGAGGCTCAGCATCAGTAAGGCAGGCCTCGCTATGACCGTGAAGCCAGGCAGTGGCCAGTTTGTTACGTCTCCTACTTGATGACATGCTCCAGTCTGCTCGATAGACATTAACATCGAATCTAGCACTTTCCTTTTCATCACTAGCGCACTTGTCATGGCACGGTCTCTAGTTCGGGCCATTGAGTCCCTTTTGGGTGATACCTTGAACTTCAACCCATTCTGGCGATATCGACCATTGCCAACGGCAGGGATTCCAGTTATATGGCCTTGAAAGTGGATTCCAGTCCCATACGGCATGACAGGCTAATGTCTCGTTAGGAGGTTTAAAATTTGTCCTCACCCCTTTTACTTTTCCCTTTCACATGGGCAACCGAGGAACAGTTGGCGGTGTCTTTTGGTGGCCGGGAGCCGGTCATGAACACTCCTTGAACTTCCTGTTCTTATAGGCCATATAAAGAGAATTCTGCGCCTACTCAAGCCAACCCTACTGCCTGCCGGGGTCGGTCTGTCCAAGGGCGCCAATAGTCGCCTAATAGTTCGTCAACTATTTCTACGATGTCGCGGCCCCAGCCTTCCAGGAACCATGAGTCGTTTAGACCATGCAACAAGGCGCCAAAGTAAGCGAAGATGACTAGCGCTGGGGGCTGACGTTGATGTAGACGTGTAAAATACTCGTCTGGAGCGAAGTGCAGAAATGCTAGAGGTCCTGCCCAGTCCCGATTATAGCCCCATTGCTCTAAGGTCTGTTCGTCCATCGTTTTGAACTGGGTGACATAGAGGTAGCACTTCCTGAGAATCTGCAATGTCTCATTATAAGTTTCGGCTTCTCCACTCAGTGCCCACGTATCCTGGATGCGGCGGAGATGATCGTCATCAGGGAGCGGCTCGCCATTGAGGTCCAATTCGTCCCAGTTCCCCAGGTTAAGCAGAGGGCTTAACGGACCAAATCGCACATGATCGTACACGCGATGTAGCACGGCCTGTACTCCACGAATCATAGGAATCCACTCAGTACCGAGGGCGCGAGCGGTTCGGGAACGGGGATCAACGTCGGCAATGTTGCAGCGGCTGGGACGCCCAAGCATGCCAAAGATGTATATGATGTTCAATGTCGAACTTACGAATAGACCCTCGCTATTTTTGTCGCTCATATGGAGTATGTTTTCACGGAACCCCTGTAGCGACGTGCTGTGGTGGCGGATTGCGTCCAAGGTTCGTTCCTCCTTGCTAGCTACGTCCGTGTAAGCGAGGTGCAGGGCGGCGAGGCTCAGAATCCCGTGCATCACGAAGGGGTGCTGTGAGGCGATGCGCGGGAATATAGTCTGCCAGCAATGGTCGACACGTGGACACCTGACAATATCCCGGCTCGTGGAGATGGTCCAATGGTGGAGCAATGCCAGATCATTGATGTCGAATATTGTCGTCGAGGTGCGATCTGGGACAGTTGCAAGCACTGGGAGGCTATCTGCTAAAAACGGAACGAGATCACAGTCGGAATGCGGACCTGAAGTAGGACATGGGATGGGGCTCTTGCTTTCCGGTCGGTATTTCGTCCCTGGCCTCGATAAAGGTGCTGAGTTGGGATATACGCAAAGCAAATGATGTCGGATGCAGGACCGGCAGTTCGGCTTCTCTTCGTTGCACTGAATAGCAAATAATCGTCCCGTCAGTAAATGAGGGACGGACAAATCGGATGAGAGCAGCCTAGAGGCGGGCCTTCGATTCGTACCTTGATTCGACGTCGCTTGCATTCGACGCACCCAAGCCTTGACTTCGTGTGGGCTCTACGTCGGCTTGGCCGGGCCATTTCCGCTTCTTTCAGTGCCGCGGCGACCTTGTTGCCATTACTAGTCGGATATGAGAGATGAATTGCGGGAGGAATAGATAGGAAATAAGGGAACGACGTGCGAAATACGGTTGCGCGGACATGACGCTGGGTTTCAAAGGTGTGGGACCTTGTGGATCTGTTCGAGTATGGGGTAAGGCCAATCGGAGAGTACTCCCCTTCGGAGGCCAGGGATGGAAAGTTCTTGTCCAGGTGCGGCTAGCCCCTTTCCTCGCGAGTCAGTCTAACCCCGCCGGCATTGCTGCTGGGAGTAGTAGGTCGAGAGAGAAAAAAAATAAGGAGAACATTCTCGGGAGGGTGGTGTTTTATGGAAATTAGATGATAGAGGCTTTGCCTTCGGCATTCCCACGACTACGGTGACGGAGAGACAGTGATTGCGGAGCCTGGGCTTCTGGCTGAGATTGCGGCAGGGAAGGCGGCGACTATGGCAACATTGAAGACAACGATCCAGCACGGTACTCCAATGTATAGTTGCTATTTAGATCAAGCACGATCCATTGCTGCGCAGAGTCCGTTGACCCAGATTTCCCACGCCAGGTATTGCTCGCAATTAACAGCCATAGCCCTAGAACAGTGAATGCCACTGGAGTGCAAAGACGAAAATGTTCTCTGGTGGGGCGCGTGTTGCTCGACATGGGACAAGTAGCGACGTCAATAGAACCGCGTCATTGTATTCAGCATTCGAGGTTCATATGACCACCAAGTCCCAATCTGACCTCAACGCGGGGATTTGGAAGCACAACAAGGATTTGGGCTTTTTATGCTACCAGCTCTGTGGACTTAACGAACTTGCTTCCTCAATTCAGGACATGAGCACTACACAGTCGGTACGTCGTACGCGCGGTCCCGCCTTATTCCCAGCTTATGCCCGCCATATCCGCCAATCCTTCGGTAACAAGTAAAGAAACGACTTGTGCGGCATGTCCTACAGCACGAATAGGTCATCCCCTGCTCGAAGGTAGACGTTATTGTTGTGAGAAGTGGCAGAGCAGGGATATGCACGGCCATCGCTGCAAGGGAGAACGAGGCCGGCGGCGTCGTATATGCCGATGGCGGAACCCGCTTTTAGCATCGGGTTACGACGATAGCCCCGAGAATATGTATGCCTCGCTTCGTCAAGACGTCGGCGACGCTGTTGTTGCGGAGACGTTGCGTCGAGCGGCTGGACTGGCTGGAAAGCCACCGAGCCAGGTTCAGCGGTTCTCAATGTGGCTTTCAGTCTAATCTAGAGAGACGGAAGGGTCCCAGTTCCTCTGAGAGCATTCGGCAACTCTCAGAGCAACACCTACCTGCCAAGCGGACGTTATCCTTACCTCCTTTGACGATCAGATGAAGACGGCGCTAGATGATGATCAGTTCACCGATGCTACTGCTGTGCATCCACCATCAGTTCGAACTTCCTGCTAATCTCAAAAGAAAAGTGGCTCAATGGGGATATCAGCGGCAGTAGTGGCGTGAGACTCTGGCCGCTTGCATAGGCTGAGTTCAGCCCCAAAGACCGACAATTGGTCCACACGCAAGTAGCTGAGTTCATGCCTCGAGCTATCAAGGGTTCTTATGACGTAGAAGCTCGTTGTGTTTTCGGATCGTCACGAGCGGTCGGACGGAGCAATGGAGCACTAATAGCTACAAAGTCACGGGGCTTAAAATGTATTAAGGTGGGTGTTAGTTCTGTCGTCCTTCACTTCTTCAGTAGGTCTTAACTGACATTCAGCCACAAGCATCGATGTGTTGTGCATGGCGACTCTTAGGCTTCATTCAAGCTCAATTTGGGAATAATGCTCCGCGTAATACTCGCTCACTTTACCAGATACCCGGGACCATGTTCCACCTGACAAGAGAGCAATACTCATCCCACTGGGCCCCGTACTTCACGCGACAGCGCTGGTCAACACGATAGCAACGGTGGATAAGAATACAAGCCATGAAGATGGCATAGGCCCAAGGAAGAAGGTCCCTCGTGCCACAAAGTGCACACATGGAGAATGACAATATCAAGTCGCCGACGTAGTTGAAGTGGCGAGCGATTCCCCACCATCCTTGAATGCAGGTTAACCAGTTATCTCGGAGTTGACCTTGTGCAATAGCTGGTCAAACAAAGTGTCACGCGTACCTGAAAGCAGTAGTAGTGTTTCATGTTTCTGGCCGTTAATCGTCTTGAAGTGGCAACGCATGACCTTGGCCTTAGCACCCCAGACATAGCAGTCGCCCTTACTTTTACGTACGCGGTCCTTCTGTCTATTTGCGAGGCGGAAAAACACATAGCCGCCGAGCCCAAGTGTTAAAATAGTGGTGGCAGCTAGCGGTGAGAGATCGACGGGATTTCGGGCGAGGTACTGAGCCTGTAGAGTATAGATAGACGGCAACCAGACCGCGGAACCCCAGGCGAGGTAGAAACCGAAATACTCATGGCATATATCGATAGTTCGGAGGTACCTAAGTTTGTGAGCTATTGTCATGGGCAGAGGACGACGCCGTACCAGTCTTCATTGATGAAGAAATCGGCGACATAGATGCCGTGAAGTAGATTGATAATAAGCATGGAGTTGGTGATGGTGCCGTGTGTTTGGTACTGGAGAGCGGCATATGTAAGATCACTGAGTTCGGTTAGTCACACCGAGGAAATGCCGTAATTCGTCGATCTCACATTAAGGTCCATCCAATGATTCCGGGCCGGCCATTGTGGAAGAGCTTCCAGTCCCAATGTTGGCCGAATCGAGGATTGAGCTCAATACCCATGAGAAAATCATAAAGCATAGACCCTAGTGGATTGTTAGATGACGATGGCGGGGAGTGGAGGCAGTATCTACCACTGAAGGCAAGGTCCTCAAGGTGAGAAGGGGCGTAATAAGCCTTTAGATAGGCCACCACAGATAAAGCGTATCCATAAATATTGAGGGTAATAATCAGGCTTCCCCAGTGACGTGCGATAAAGGAGGGATCAATGATTCCGGATAGGGCCAGGACTGCAAAGGCTAAGACGCTTGTGACCCAGGCCAAGAAGCCATTGGTGGAATAGTCCAACAATCTCCCGCCAGCGGTGAGCTGACCGGTGCTCTTTCCGGGCAAAACGGTATACAGGAGGGCTTGGAATAATACCCAGCCAAAATACGCAACGGTGACTCTCCAGTCATGGGTGGGAGCGAACTGATTCGTGAACGACGAAGGGCCCAGCGCCTGCAACTTCGTGAGCGCACGGAACAAGGAGCTTTCAAAATGTTCCAGAGCAATCCAGCAGAGAACAGTCAGTGATGGCGGGACGGTGATCATGAAGAGGCAGGCGAGATAAGAGAGCCATGAGTTCCGGCTGTTGCGCCAGGAAGCATTGGCTGAGGCGGTATCCCGCGGGAGCTTGTGGCTTCCACCCTCCTTGCTGCGGCTTTGCGCTTGGTGTTTGAACTCAGCTATCTTGCCAAGCCTCTGCGAAGTGTTCGATGACGCTGTGAATTCCATATCGGCAAGAATGCTCATTCGTTGTTATTGGTGAGATTGTTGTTGAGAGAGTAGAGCTTTTGCAGATGTGGAAGGATCCTACATGCAGATGTGGAAGGATTCTGCATGACTTTATACCGCCGACATCAAAGGCGAACCTGGCAAAAATTATAACTAGGCTCCCCGGTGCCCCTTCGAATAACGGAGCCTTGCTTCGAATATCGTGTTTCGACGATCCTGCGACAATCAATAACAAGGGGCGGAATGGCACCAAGATTGGTGGATGCCACTTGATAAGATGATGTGAGGCTGACTCGTAAAGCCGGGAACCTCGCGTTTTCTAAGGCAAGTGCTTAATCTCGGTAGAGTGATGGAGGCTCTCGTCTCGTATACCGAACCGGATGCCATTAACTCGCACATTCTTCCCTAGGATGATATACGACATACGGCATGCGAAATATACGTTCGCGCAATGAAAACATAGTCTGCCGACTGGCTCCGCCATGTTTCAGCGGGGTTGTAGTATCTTACGGGTGGCGGAGTCGTTGCCTTGGTGGCGGAGTCGTTGCCTTGGTGGCGGGTTCCGGACCTTTTTAATCTTTCTTAGTTTGGCGTTACTTAGAGTATTTTGGGGTATAGGAAGCCTCCCAAGTGACCAATTCACTGAGCGAGATACTGGAAACGGATCTTGCCCGAATTCAAGCTGATTCAGACAAGCGGCAGACAATCGGACAGTAAATGCTGTCAACTAATCGATTGTCTCAGAGAATGTGGCCGCCGCTGTGCCCGTTTGGGAGTCTTGTCAGGATCCCCGCGCACAGCATCAAAGAGCCGTTTGCTTCTCTGATCAGCTCATGACATGATACGACCGAGTTTGACCGTGGGCCTGCAGGTTGAGGCTCCACGGAGCGGCCTGGCCCTTCCAAGGGATGTGAAGGGGTACGCACAGCTCGCGCTAGGCCTATGCAGAGTGTGACGGCGTGAAGGCAGCTAAACCCTTCCCTCACAACTCGAGATGCGAGCTTTGGAGAGGCTGTCATGAACGAGACATGTCCGTTTGGAGTTGTCCGAGTTTAGGCGCCATCAACGACAATCTCCTACAGAGCATAACAGTTTAGTGATTGCAGAGTTCTCTCCAATCTCCTCAAGGTATCATCGTGGACCTTTGTAGTATGTGGCACCGAATAACGGGAGGTCCCAAGCTCTAGGCTCCCCGCGATTAGATGTAAGTGTCTCCTCTGTTTAGATGGCAATCCTACTTTGGTACGCGTAGACCAACAAGCCAGCCGTGAGTGCGCAATTTCGGCCCCCTTTCCGCATGGCATCGTCACCTATTGAAAAGCGATGGTCACAGTCCCGGGCGCAAAGTTGTTGTTGCTGGACTAGCTGTCAATCAGCACTGCAGGCGTGCTGAGGTGGTAGTTCACAGTTGGCCTATTGAAGAATAGTTGAATAGATAGTGGGGGTAGTTAGTCACGAGTATCAAGGATGTGTCCATTGCTACCAACAGCAAAGTTAAGAAGCAACAGCCGCGTAAAACGTTGGTGAAGCCGGTGTTTTGGGATAGGGCCAAGGGGCTAGTCATTAGGGTCAACGGACGGCTCCGAATAGAACTGCGCGTTTTGAGAGTGCCAATGAGGAAATGCCTTCTAGTAATGATCCTGCTTGAGGGCTTCGTCGCATTTTCAAAAAGGTTTCTAGTAACAGCGCCTATACACAACAATAAAGTCTTAATAGTACACTACCCGAGTAACCCAGCCCTTATGTTCGTCATCCAGCAACTAGTAAGTATTCTGTAAAAGACGCTCCGCCGCCCAATCACCCAACCACCATTCCTTCGGCAGCTGTTCTAGGACCATACAGAAGTAGCAAAAGACCACCGAGGCCTTCTGTGGTGGACCAGGACAGCGAAGCACAGGCACGAAGCCTGATGATGCCGTGGGTAACCAGATGAAAGCATGCGTCATCTCCTTGGTGTTTGGAAAGCCATGCAATGTGGCGACAATGCCATCAAGCTTATCTATGACTTTCTCGTATATGGGCCTGAGGGTGCCATCGTGCAGTGTCTGTAGCTTTTGCCGTAGTAGAGAAAAGTGCGTACTATAGTGGATACCCTGTCGTAGGGCGATGCAATCGCCAGAGTATTGGATGATGGGGTTGATGATACTGTTACTGGTGTTAAGCGACGAAGCCTCGGCGGGATGTAATGTACCAAGAATAAGCTGATCCAGTCGGGGGTGTCATAGTTAGCAGCCCTTCCAAGAAGCAGTTCGTACGTCTTCTCTAAGTTGGAGATGACTGTTGTTGAGCATGAGCATGAGCATAGGAAGGATTAAAACATTCGTAGCCTGGTGATATACCGTAGAATACTGTGAAAGTGGAAAAGATGAACAAGTTTTCGATTATTTCCGTATCCCCCACCCTCTTCAGGAATAGGTAGCAAGTAGACAGCCTTCCGGGCGGCGAGATTGTGATACTCGAGTGCCCTTTCCTCTAACGCTTTGCTCCTCCCAGGCACGAGGGGCGCTAGGTGGAGCGCTGCCAGGGAGAGCATGGCAAGTGCGACAAAGTCGTAGAGAAGCGCCACGGTCACGAAGTTCCTCTGATAGAACAGTCGTAATGTCTGGTTGGGCGAGAAGGTTGCATGAGTCGACGCGTCCTAGTGATACATCGGCTCCATGTCCAGCATGTTGAGTGTCGCTGGTCCGAGGACTATGGAACTCAATGTGGTCCCAAATCTCTTCTGGCTGAATTGGTTATTCCTTCGAGGACGTCGCAGGTTGAGCTGTATTTCTGGAATCTACCACATCGTGGTTTCTGTTCGTCGCACTTGAGACTTGTTAGTTCCACGCTGCCGACTCGATGAGGGCCATTACCTTGATCTTGCGCGATTTGCAGATCGAACAACCTGGTCGGACCTTGAGATGCGATTGAGCTTAACGGAGCAACGACCTAAATTGACGTCCATGTTGGTGTGAACATCGCCTTGAAGGCTTGAGAATCAGATCGTCATCGAAAATAGAGAAGTTGGAGTTAGCGATGGCGGCAAACTTTAGATGGCCGGCTATGTCGGGCTTAATTCGCCCAGTCGTTTCAGGGGGCAGAGACTGGAACAACATTTGCCCGACACTTAAAACCGCCACGCGCGCTGACTCTTGGCTTGATTTCACAGAGGCAATGTTCTTGTCCAGGGCGGTTCGTACTGACTTTCTTTCGTGAGGCATTTTATGGTCGGGATACTTGCCTTGGATACGAGGTACACCACGAGTCGATAGCGAACGGGTCCGTCAGAGCGCTGCCGGCGCAGAATAGGGAAGACAATTATCAGTTTCTTGTAAATGAATGCAAAGTAGTCCATGTGCTATGGGAATCAGAAAACTACAGATCCTTCTGCAATGACATCGCGGCTGGAGAATCCAACCTTGATAGCAAACTGGCCTCTCGAGATTCGCCAATTCTGCGCGGCAACGTCCCAGAAACTCATGTCTTTCCTTGTAAGCATAAAAGATATTTCTTGGCTCTCATTGGGTGAGAGATTCTTTGTCTTGTCAAATCCTCGAAGCATCTTGACAGGAGTCCCGTGAGGCGCAGATTCAGGTAGGGACAGGTAGAGCTGCGGAACGGCGGCCCCTGCAACCTTACCCGTGTTGCGCACAGTGACGGTAACCTTGACCAATAGTTCGAATAAAGCCGGATTACCACCAGGCTGGGTCGGACGATCCGGCGGGAGGGAAGAAACATCTCGCATGAGTTTGGACACGGAGTTGAGCTGTAGACTGAAAGTAGTGTAGCTCAGGCCAAACCCGAACTCGAACCGTGGTTTGATGTCGCTTTCATCGAAGTGCCGGTAGTCAGTGTACAGGCCTTCGTCGAAATTGGACTGCCATGCGTGTTTATCGGTAGAGCCAGTCAAGTTGATGATTGGCGCGTTATAATCAGATTCAAGGTAGGCAATAGTGTATGGAAGTTTGCCACTCGGGTTCACGTCGCCCCAAAGAATATCCGCGATAGAGTTGCCTATTTCCTGACCTGGTAGGTGGGCAGCAACGATTGCTGTGACGTTTGGGTTATCTGCCCAAGGCATGGTATTAGCCCCGCCTGTGTGTGAGATAACAATCGTGTTATTACATCGCTGGCTGACGATGTCAATGACCGTGTTGCCACCCCAATCAAAGTCGAGGCTTATGCGGTCGCTCCCTTCACTGATGTAGCTCTTAACGAACACGAGACAAGCCTCAGGTGGGGGGTAGATGCTTCCGATGTTGCCAGCGACTGCCTTGTTGTCCAGGATGTACTGGGTCAAGCCACTCCCCATCCGCGATTGGATCGCTTGCAATGGCGATACGAAGTACGAGAAACGACCTGTTCCAGATCCACCGCCTTGGGCGTTGCCACCCAAGTCAGGACCAGTGGGGTCAAGGGGGTCTAGTGCGAATTGACCCTGGCTCAAGTCGGCCGCATCATTACCGAAAACGGCGATGTTTTTCGGGTTCTTGAGCGGCAGCACGTCTTTGTTCTTGAGGAGGACTGCACCAGCTGCACCCAACGCCCGAACAAATTTCCCATGATCCATGCGGACGTCACGGTTCTTAGTCCCGCCGATATTCCACAGAGGGATCTCATCGGGCGTTGCGGGCTTGAAAATAGTGTTTCCCGTGGCCGCGGACGATTGCGTCTTGAACTCGTTCAGGCTGAGGTCGAGAGGGGGGAAGCCAGATTGGTTCTGTTGGAAGCGAAAGTACGGCGTCATGATACGTCGAACCATGTCGTCAAGGCGCTCCTCGGAAACATCACCGTTCTTAACGTACTGCGATATGTTCATGAAGTATGGCGAAGCCCGGCCGCCCGGCATGTTCAGGTCAAGTCCTGCGTTGATTGCAGGGGCTCCGGAATGTGTCGCGAACCAGTCCGAGAAGACGGAGCCCTGGAATCCTAACTCGCCTTTCAGAAGACCGTTGAGCGCTTTGGGATTCTCGCACGCATGCGTCTGGTTCAACAACTGATAGGAACACATGACATGGCTGACACCAGCGCGGATGGCGTCCGCAAATGGCCACATGTAAAGCTCATGCATGGTGCGGTCATCAATGTTCGAACTTAGAGCCTCTTGTATGATTGTTCCATCATCGCGCATTGACGGGTTTCGCATAGTTTCTTGCTCGTTGCCGATCCAGTGCTTGATTGTAGATTGCACACCCTGCTCGTTAAATCCGGCGATGGTCTCGGAGACGGCGATGCCAGCAAGGTACGGATCGGTGCCAAATCCTTCCCAGTTGCGTCCGCCTAGGGCAGACCGGCCAAGAGGTCCTGCGACGGGTCTTCATAGCACAGAGGTTAGTGGCTATAGTAACACGCGGGTCTCTATAACTGGGACTTACGACAAGGCAATATTGATTCCCTTGGCTCGGAACTCTTTTGCCATAAGAATCCCACGCTTTCGAATCATGTGCCTGTCAAAGCTTGCGCCAGCTGTAATACCTGCCGGAAAGATGGTGATATAGTCGGTCTCTCTGACGCCTAGAGGGGAATCTTGAAGGCATATGCCCTTGAAATTGACGCGAGGAATCGGTGCGACGTTTCCACCGCACGGCCCATCGCTGCCGTCAACCAGACGTGCTTTCTCTTCGAGGGTGAGCTTGGAGATAAATTCATTCGTGGTGGCCATTACATCTATAGATTCATTCGTGCCTGCCATAGCAGCTTTTGCCTGGGTTAGTCTCAGTCGGAACCTCATAGTTGCCTGCTTGAACGACTCACGGGAGGGATAGATGGGAATGGTCTGAAAGAGAGAGTTATTCTGCGGTGCACCGAGAACGGTAGACGCCAACAGGACGAGGAAGCAAAGAATACGAGCCATGGCTTAAATGTAGCGGTAGCGATGAGTGTGAAGGTGTTTGTTCACGGCCTGGGGGAATTTGGGCTTCCTTTCCACTTATACTTGGTGCTCAAGGGGCTAATTCTTCTACAGAACCTTGCTCGATTTTTTTGTTTAAAAAAAAATCATACGCGCTTGCGGGCCTTGTTTACTGCTCGTGGTTCCGAAGAGCTCGGATCAGCATCGGTGCATTTAGGCAAACGTCATCTACTGCCTTGCATCCTCGTATCAGGCCCTCAGAATCTTGTTGGGGAAATCACTGACATCTAGGCTGACCGCCCCCCCCCCCCCCCCCCCCCCCCCCCGGTAGATGAACAAGCCAAGCGTCATTCAAAGGAGGCACGCGACACAAGGAAAGATGCGAGGTATGTCCGACAGACTACCATGGGCACTAGTAACGTAGAGGTTACCTCCGAAGTTTCTGCTAGAGGGTCGATGGCAATCTGCGATATTGGTGGTCAAATGACGACCATATCGTTAGAGTTCAACATGGTTGGCAGGGGGCATCGCAAATAGGCGATCCCTATGTCCCCAGCGCCGTGGGCCCGGGGTCGTCCTTACTTCCGTATTTAATACGAAATACTTCCTGTACGCCTCGCAAACCCACACACATACACCGAAGATTTTTCATCAATACATTATCGGAGGAAGGCACCCACCGACCAATACCACTCCAAATGCTCTACACATAACCTTTGACTAGGTAAGGCCGCATGTCTACTGCGGCCCCGGAGTTGAATGATCTTATGCCGAGGAACTTGCAACTGAGTCATCATTGTCGAGCAACTTTTGAAGCCAACACCCATGTTCGATTAGGTTTCTTGGTCTAGCCTTCGCCTCTACCCAATCCGAAATCCTCAGTCTTGGCCGGCTCTGTCCGTCATAATAGTAGAACACCACAGGGCGGAAACTAGTTACCTACATAGCTTCCAGTATTAGGGACGAGAGTGTTTGCTCTGAGCCGAGGACAGCCTGTTAGACTGGTTGTGAAGGGAAAGGGCTGGTATTGTTTCATGGGGCCGATAATATACGCGCTTCAGCGCCGTTCCTTGAATCGCTGAAAGTCTGCAGTACCTGAGATTGCCTTCCAGCTTCCATTCACCCATGTCCGGGTCCCGGAGTTGACTTAGCACAAATCTGATGAGAGAAAGCCAAGGGGGCAGGACGTCCAAAGTGGAGATCGCACGTATTCTCCGCCGTACTTCGTACGCTCGTACCCGGAATGTGCGTACGGCTCGGCAGCTCTGGATTGGCCCGTTCCAGATAGCACGCCACGCCCCAGCCCGCGGAACCCGTCAATGTGTAATCTAGCATAAACTCCCGGGGCCCCGTTACCCGCCGCTTTATTATCGGGCGGGTACCGCCAATTTTAGGTAAGCCCAGACCCTAACCCTAGGATCCTCTATATGGGGGGGG
>MU270075.1:126903-166083 GCA_021432635.1 Thozetella sp. PMI_491
GGGGGGGGGGGGGGGGAGGAGGTCTGCAACCACTATATCTAAGACCGTATGCTCTTATGTTTTAAAAAATAAAGCGGCTAGCTGGCGCAGTGAATAAATGGTTGTAAATATGGTAAATATCAACTAGTAAAAAGTGTAGTAAAAGTAATAAAAGTAAAAAAAAAACAGCTAGCAAGCTAGTTGTACTGCCCCCTCTATACTATAACTAATGTGGGAAATAAATATATTAGGGGATACAGAAAAGGAGAAGAGGATTGATTTTAAAGGAGTATTAAAACCTAGTAGTATTTGTATCGTGGCTAAAGTTTGATTTAGGGGTCTTGGTTGCTTTATACTCCTGTATTCCTAATTCGACTTTAAGACTCTAGTATTTCCCGACGGGTGCTGGTGCTTGCTTAGTAGGCTTTTCCCTAACTGAAACCACGCCTTACTGCTATGTTTTATGTCCTAGACCATCTATTTAAGGGCTTAGGCTGTGTTGAGCGGAGCTGCTTGTTTGTCGGTGACCTAGTATATTACCAGTTTACGCTGCCGGATTGATAATTATGACATCAACGTTGCCCCTCGCTGCGTGGATGCGCTCGATGATGGCGCCCTCCCTGTTGGACTGGAACGCTTAGAGCTCGGCACCCAGTGACTTTGCGTGCTCGACGGAGCTCGCCTCGAGCTCCGTCAGGGTGGTGGAGCCGTAGATGTGTGGCTCCCGCGTACCCAGAAGGTTCAGATTCGGGCCATTGATAAGAAGGATGGACCGGGTCATGATTTAAAGGCTGGGTTGGTGCTGGGGCGGGAGTCTCACGAGTCACAAGTTATCCCAAATCGCGAGACCAGGAACCCCAAGTCAATATCTTATCAATTAATTTCGCGGAGGATGTTTACAATGCACCCTTGGCCCTTTTCAGCTTATCTGCTCTTTCCGGTGCTTACTGCGTACTCTCTACTGTATGGTCTGCGACTAATAGCGGAAAAGGTCATACCCGGCAAGGTCTAAAATAGCTAGTTCTGAGACGCTAGGCATTCCGGGCAAACCTTGTGTTCCGCCATGAGTCGCGGACCCACCGCCTTTTTGACATATCACAATAAGCGTGCGCTGAGAGTGATGAGCGGGTAAGGGTATCACCGACCGGAGAAGGTCTGGGCCAGGCCCGTGAGATTTTGAGTGTAAGCCGGGAGTTCAACATCGGCGGAATACAAGCTAGTTAGCTTATTCGTGCGCCTTTGGCAGAGTTCAACCACAAGTAGGAGATCAAATTCAAAGCCCATGTTATCGTACCTTCGCTTGCCCGTTCTCATCTCTGCCACCAACCGACGCCCCTCCACGACGTTTGACACAAATAACGAGAGGAAATATGGCGGATCTTCACAGTCTCCCTGCCGGGTCCAGACCAGCCGAAGCAATTCGCAACAATGGACCGGATAACCTAGTGATTGAGAGGGCCAAGCTGCGGGAGCTGGCTGAAGGATGGCCTTGCTATAGGTAGTCCATTCTTTGAGCACCCCAGCTTAAAATCTTGCACTGACGCGCGACCTGCTAGAGACGCATGCGAATGGGAAAACTTCGAGTCTATTTTCCATCCCAATGCCCACGTGTATACCACATGGTCCGGTCGCGTTGCTTATGCCGACTTTATCGCCGCCTCCAAGGCCGGGATGGACAAGGGTGCTTTCATCATGCACCGATGCCACGGGTGCACAACAGATATCAGCCCAGCGGGCAACTTGGCCGTGACCAAGCTGAAGGCCACCATAACGCAGCGATTTGTTATCGACGGTGTCGAGTTTGACGTCGAGGCCGACTGCCGCTTCTGTTTCTTCTTCGAGAAAATCGGCGGCCGCTGGGGGGCGCGCCTAGTCCGCCACTGGTACGAGAAGGACAAGATCCTTCCGGCCAATCCCTCTAGGGTCCCCAAAGTCGACGAAGAAAAGGCCAAGCAATACCCTCCGGGTTATAGATATCTAGCATACTTCCAGGAGCTCACTATGGGCGTCAAAGTACTGATGGATATGCCTGGCCATCGCCGCCACGTGGGAACGGAAAATCTAGAGAAGCACGATTTTCTATATTGGCAGGCCAAGAGCTGGCTCGATGGCAAGGGGTTAGACGTTCAAGTGCCTCCTACGGCATAGAGCTGCCATCAGCAATAATAATGAACAAGGATTCTGGCACCGCCATGTCTATACAACTTAAACTCGCCTCTGTGCCCCGGATCAACAAGTAGAAAGTCTCTCGATTGAACGAACTGGTTTTAAGCTTGTCTCTTATACTCTCGAAGTGCTTCTTTTCTATCGAGAATACGCTCTATAGCAATTATCTATGCTGAATAGCGAATAGTTTTGAGGTTAGAGATTCATAATGTGAATGCGAGGTAGCTAATCCCCAGAACGCTTTCCACCTATGGCCTAGTCGAGTGGCATGGGCAGACACGCAGCACAACAAATACCGTTTTCTCAGAGCCACTTATTTTCCCGAAACAGATGATCACAGATCTATCTAAGAGTTTAGATTAAGATTAAGATGATTTAGTGCGCCTGTGCCAGCATTGCCTCACGCATGACCTTTACTGGAGCTGGCCGTTGGGTCCAGTACTCAAACTGTGAATACGCCTGTTCCTCTAGTACATCCACCCCCCTGTAAATCTTCCACCCAGGGTAGCGGCCGGCGACTTTCATCATGCCTGTGACCTGTGGCCTGTACGCCATCTCGATCAAGACGGCCGATTCAGATCCCAAGAAGAGTCCCGCTGGAATCTTGTCCTCGCCTAGATCGTCGGCAGGCGTACACGCCACAATGACCCGGAAGGCGCCCGCGACAGCGAAGGATGCTTCTTCTAGTGTCTCGTATATGCGTACGTGGAGCTTCGGGAAGTTGGCTGCCATCTGCTTGGCCTTCTCTATCGTTCGGTTTACTACTACCACGTCTTGATAGCCGTCCTCCTGAAGCGCGTAGCACGCAGCCCTTGCCGCTCCGCCTGCTCCTACGATGAGCGCAGGAGAGGACGACAGGCCAACGAGGCCACCTCTGCGGATGCACTTCTGAATACCCAGCCAGTCCGTGTTATCGCCGACCAGCAGCCGCCGACCGTCGGCCGCTTGCCTGACGATAATGGTGTTGACCGCCCCTACCCTCCTTGCGCCCTCGTTCAGCGAGTCCAGGAGCCGATCGATCTGCAGCTTATGTGGGAATGTGACGGATGCGCCGCCAAAATCCGGCCGTGCGATAATCTCCTCCACGCTGGAATCCACGCTCGGGCTCTCGTGGATGGAATAGAAGTGCGGCAGGCCGTATGCCTTAAACCCAGCGTTGTGGAGTGCCGGCGAGAGCGAGTGCTTGATATTGTGGCCGAAGATGTAAAAGGAGCGCTTTGGGATAGTAGAAGCATCCTCAACGGTGCCGTTCGTACCCGGGGCGGTCCCCATGTCTTTTTAAGTGTTTCGATCGATGTATAGAAAGCTACTCAGCTGCGTGCATGCACGGGGGCTAGAAACGAGATAGGTAAATTTATGGCGTGGAAAAGTAGGGAGCGTCGGTGAACAACCAGCGGCTAGAACTGTAGTATCGAGACTTTGTAGATTGGTGGTATTTGTCCGTAAAAAGGGCAAAGCCGAAGTGAAGTGCTAGGCCCCTCTCTATGAACCATCGTCCGGACGTAGCGGACAAGAATTTTGCCGGACTGGGAGAAAGGGACACAGAATTGCGTAGGTGCGTAATTACTAAGATCTAAAATGCCCAACTAGATACCTAGCACGAATCGACAGTGGATATAGCCGCACGAATGTTGTAACTATGGAGTATGTGAAGAGGATGCTGTCATGCCGAGACTGTATACACCCCATCATCGTAGATATGCTATAAAGACCTCATTTTATTTCCTGCAGTGTTTCATGTTCATACATCTTAAGCGCTATGTGGTATTCTGCTCCGTGGACTCGTTCGCAGCTTCTAGTCGCTGCATGTAAGCTTGTCGAATCGTCGTGCGCATCAGCTCCTGCGGCGCCTTTCGGCCGGTGAAAAACTCAAACTGCACTGTTCCCTGTTCTGGGAGGACCTGCAGCCCATCGACCGCGATCCAGCCCTGGTTGCTCAGTTGGCGAACTTGTCCAAGTAGTGGCGTTATCAGAGGCGTGTATGCGAGCTGCGGGAATCGGTTAGAATGTCCAGTGTAGGATTCAACACATTTCATCAGCTAAATACCTCGATGATTACGCCGCCAGTAGGGCTTGCAAGCCAGCTAGCAGGGAGCGTGTTGTCGGCCATTGGTTTTCCGTCCACACTATGGGGCACCGAGGAGACAATGATTGTTGGATAATCCGCGTCGGTCGGCCATGGATCATCCTTGGAATGAAGAACAATAACGGAAGGCGCGTTGTCGTTAAGCAACTCCATACCTTGGCTCGTATCTTGTGACTCGGATTCGGAGCTCGTGTCAGTGAACGACCGCCCGTGAAATTGCCTCGCGAGCTCCGCGGCGTTTATGGCAGAGCGGCTGTATACATAAATATTCCGAACGCCGAGGCGAACCATCGCATACGCCGCCGCCCGCGCCATACCACCAGCACCGACTATGAGCCCGGCGGTTCGGCGCCGAACGGCATTTATTGGCGAGAGGTTGCGACGGATGCAGGTGTGGATTCCTATCCAGTCCGTATTCTCACCGTACAGCGCCACGACATGTCCGTTGCGATTGCTGTCCAGCAAGGGGTTAGCGTTCGCGGACCTGAGCGGTAGCACGGTGTTGA
The DNA here is from genome assembly GCA_021432635.1 of Thozetella sp. PMI_491. Taxonomy (NCBI): domain Eukaryota; kingdom Fungi; phylum Ascomycota; class Sordariomycetes; order Chaetosphaeriales; family Chaetosphaeriaceae; genus Thozetella; species Thozetella sp. PMI_491. The sequence goes on from MU270075.1 coordinate 131,641, forward strand.
TGGCTCCAATGGCCCTCGCCTCACGGCTCATTCTGTCTACGAAGGGAATGATATCCCTCTTGAAGGGTGCTGTTATGCTCACACCTCCAAAGCTGGGGTCCCGGATGAGGGCCTCAAGCTCCCGCAGAGTAGGATAGTTGTAGGCTTGGTAGGTATGTGGCATTCCGCATTGCCCGAATGCCGCATTGTGCATGGCCGGGGATAAGCTCTCTGATACATTGCTCCCGTAGATACCGAATTTCATCGGGTCCAGAGCAAAGGACGCATAGAGAGCGGTCTGCGCTTCGTTGATTGTGAGCAGCGAGGCCGGGGGCCATTCGTGTGCACGAGATCGTAGCGCCGAGTGAGAGACCGGCGTGAGGGTAGGGTTGAGGAAGTGTGACATGCGGCCTAGTGGCCCTGTATTGTAGGCGATTAATGGAATCCTACATCCCTTCAGCACCTTCATCTCTTGAACGAAGGTTCGCACTGCAAAATTGTCTTCCATCCCTATCGCAAGTTGACACACTCGGACCACGTCGCAGCCCAGTTCCTCCGCCCTCGTGACCATCGCTCTCCGATCCGGTTTCGACCACCCGGCTACGCCCGGATTATGATCGAAATAGTGTCCGATTATCTTGGTCGAGCCTTTGGCAGCAATTAGCTGGCGGATAGTCTGCTCATCGTAACTGAGGTCCACAGTTAAATATTCCGGCGTAAGCCGCAGGCCGTGGTGTAGGGCGTCGAAATAGAGTTGCTCTGATATGGTGGAGCCATCACCAGTGCTTTTGGAATCATGTAAGAAAGAATTTTCGACATGGAATATAATGGGCAGTCGTATATATCTTCTAATCGTGTAATACTGCCGACTGACATTGCTAGCGACGGAATGATCGAGGCATACGCCGGGCTCGAGTACTCCCTTCGCCGGTATAAGGAATTCGACTGCGTCTGCCGACGTGTCGATGTCCTGAATATCCATTTCATCCTCATCTGAGGCGGCCATCCGCAGTGATAAAGCATATGAGTAAGGTCGTACCTCGAGGGGTAGTGACTCGAGGCCATAACGTGTCTCATGCTCTCTCCTGTCTTCAGGTCGCTCTGTGATATTGCGCAAGAGCTGTAGAAAATCTTCCTCGACCTTCTTCAAGGCAAGAGTTTGAGGAGACTGTTGACCTCTGCTGGTCCCGTTGTCGGGTGTAAAGAAAGATGTTCCATCAAGATTGTAAAACTCGTAGCTCGACAGAGATCGGTGGATCGGACAGCTGAGGCGGACAAAGTGGGCAGTCGTACTAGCATCCCATACCGAGAGGTGTTTCTGAATCCCTTCGGTGTCTCTCAATATGTAAATGACAGGGTGGGCGTTGGCGTATTCCGAGAGTAGCGACTGCCCTGTTCCTTCTATGACGCCCGGGCCACACACAATGACTGTCTTCGTCGGATTCTCCGACAGGATAGCTCGCAGCTGCCTCAGCTCTTCCTGTTTGTATTCCACCACCCCATGCGTGGATCTGTATGCCCCTCTAGACAAGCTTGTTGCCTGATAAAAGTGCTGATCGGCATCGATCAGTCGAAAGCCCAGCGCTGTGGATGCCATGACGGCCAGACTTGACATGCCCGTGCCTCGGAATCCTACGAAGGCGATTGACGCGTCTTTCTCGTAGTTTCGGATGGGAGTCGCGGAGCCTGGCTTGTATTCTTTGGCTACACCGGACTGTAGCCGAACTGGCGTGCATGATCCCGTGCCTCTAGGCGTTCTGGGGGGGCTCGGACTGTCTTGTGCCACCCTCGTTTGGCCTGTTGTTGGTGGCCCCTCGACGTTAAGCCCGACGCCGGCACGTCGTATAGACGATAGTCCGGTGCTAGAGGACGCATCGACACCGGTTGCCCCAATATCGTTTGGGAGTGAACTGGCCGCCAGAGGAACGGACGCCATGGTATTGAAGGCGCCTTGACGGCATCACTCGCCGCCGAGCTGTATGGCGCAGAGGAAAATGTTCAAGTCTGTCCCTCAAAACCGCGGGCTGTTGCAGGATATAGGTACTCGGTATACTGTGGGGGAGCTGAGAGGAGCGAGACAGCCAGGGAGAAAGAAGAGAAGCAGCAGCAAGCAGTTAGGAGTCGCTGGCTCGAAGCCGGGGGTTATCAGCGTCCGAAAGTTCAAGAAAGCTGGGGCCCCGCAAAACCCCATGGAGAGCAGAAGCTAAGTGGCTCTTCTGAGCGCTTAAGACCTTTTCCGCCCCATAGTCATAGCTCCAGAGGCCGCAATCGGAAATTTATGGGTCTCGGCCATGAACGCCACTGAGACCATTTCGACGTCAATTGGTTGGTCCTGAAGGTTGACCATCGTTCATGATTTTGACTCCTCACGGCCGACGCTGATGGGACAGCTGCCCATTATGGTCGAGTCACGACTATGATTACGGCGCCAGAAATCGAAGTCGTCAGTACAGCCGACCGAGGCCAAGTCGGAAGGGAGCAGGCTACTGTGACTCCACGAACCGAATCCAGAGTCGAGATGGGACCTGAGAAGAGGCCACGGCGCGAGCACGACGAGCCGCCTGGCAGGATGTCCGGCAGAAAGCGGCCCCGGGCGTCGCGAGCGTGTGATCAGTGCCGGAGACGCAAAGACAGATGCGATGCGACGGAGCCATCTTGCGGGAGCTGTGTGAGCATGAACCTCACCTGCAACTACAGTCCCTCTAAAAAGAGAGGCTTGCGGGTTGGACAGCTACGATCCTTGGAGATCTTGCTGGGCTTGATCTTTCAGTCGATAGAGGGGAGCGAGACTTGGATCTCTGCTTTGCTCCAAGGCGGCTCATCAACGCGGCCGGTGTTTCGCTTCCGGGTCCCTGTAGCTGCCACGGCACGAGATCCAACGGAGTCATTACTGGACGCGTGCCGTAAAAGCTCTGTGCTCAAAGAAGCAGAGCAATTCTTGGGGACTGGCGAGTCCGCCGACGATGACGACGAGTCCACCGACACCTATGAGCACAAGCTCGCGAACACGCTCGAAAACCTCCTGAATCTCCCGAATCCTAGCGATGACGATGACGATTCCATTACTGCGGCGCACCTCCCTATCAGCCCCATCAATACCAACACGGGTTCCACCTTAAATGTGCCTGTGGCGCTCTACGAGATGAATGCTAGTTTCAGTCCTGAGCAACGCCCACCCGCCACAACACTGAACAGCACCAGCACACCTTCGGCGGCACCGGCTCCTACATGCTCAAACGAAGACTCGGTGCCGACAGCAAGGGGGGGAGTACCTGAAGGATCTGACCGTACACAGCTGCCGTGTCACTGGCCACAGTTGCTTGATCTTTACTTCTCTACTACTCATTGTTGGTTCCCCGTCTGTCAGAAGCACGAGCTACTTCGGACGGCATATTTCCTGGCTAGTACCGCAAGTACGTCCGTGATGCCCAGTTCGCCTGATTCGCCTACCCCGGGAGACTGCGCCTTGTTGTGGGCTGTCTTAGCATGCGCCTCACATCACTGGGATCGTTTGGGGTCGAGTGTATCGCAGAGACCACACGACGTCGATCATGCCATCGCATGTTCCATTGCAAGCACCCAGGTGTCGTCTGAGCCGCAAGGGTACGATGGCGGCCACGCGCGTGCCTGGCTACTTCTCTCCCTCATTCGGGCTGAGCGGGGACAATGGGCTGCGGCATGGATGACTGTGGGTCGAGCCGTCTACATCGCATCTTGCCACGAGATCCTCTCTCAAGCGTCGAAGCGGGCCCCGTGTCGTATTGACGACGGAGATAGGCGTACCTTCCTGGGATGTTTCATCCTTGAAACATTCATAGCGTCTCGGCTACAGAGGCGGCCATATTTCCAGCGCCTCGATATCCAGCTTATTGGCCTGCTGTCGCAAGATGGCATGGAGGAGTGGGAGCCGTGGTTACCAAATGCTGTACCGAGCGCTAATAGCCAACCCTTTCAGACCGCCACGCTATACTCTCGCTCTCCTGGGCGGATACTGAGCATTTTCAATCATTTCTCGGAGCTCATCGGCCTCATGAACGAACTACTGCAGCACGCTGAAGAGACGCGGAGAATCTCTCATCTCCGGGAGGCTGACCAAAGTCTACAAATATGGAGGAGCTGGTTCCCCCAAGACTTAGGTGGACACCTGGATGTAGAGATGCCGCCACAGCTCCTGAATCTGCATCTTGCCTTTGCCTGTGTCTCAGAAACGCTAGGGGCACACAAAACGCTCCACGGAGATAATTCGGAATCGAGAAATATGGAGTCATGGATACATCTTCGCGGCATCTTTAGGCTTCTCGGAGACCGAATACGCACTCTCGGGATATCCTCTCTACCTCCTGGGACCAAGATTTATCTCCACTTGATTGATCAGTCCTTAGCTCTCCGAGAACATGTAGCCCGCGGTGCTCTAGCCAACGAACAGACTCAAAGCATACGGGACTGTCTAAAAGATTTGGAGCAGCTTTGGCAAAGATCACAGAAAACTCATGAGATGGCGAATATCGGTGCTAGTTGTATGGCGAACGATTCCCACCGTGCTGCCCACCGCGTCTCCAACCGCGCTCCCGTACACTTACAGACTCAAGTCGATGGCCCAATGAGCGGCCAGCTATATAGCTATGGGCCGGCAAGTTCAGATAATCTGCCTTCAGTTTCCCAACCGACGCTGACGTCGGTCTTCACTGACCAGCCGCTCGATGCAATGAATATCGTGGTGTCGACACCCCAGCTAGGCCAGGTCGTCGATCCCGCCCTGATGGACCCCCTAGATATTCCCGAGCCAATGCAAGAATCCCCCATAGAGCCGCGCCAGGAGAATAATCTGGAGCAGATGGCCGACCGTATTCCAGGAACGACAAACTTCGCACCTGACATCGACTTCATGTCATTGGAGGAAAGCATGGCACCAGGAGAATCCGAGAAAGATGCTCTTTTCGACAGCCTTACTATGCTGGACCCAACGGATTGGTAAGCGATGAACCGTACCTGACTTCTGGCTCTTTCGCCTGCTAACTGCGAAATAGGATGGCAAACCCTCCTGAATTTATGAAACATTTAGGCGTCCTAGACCCCGCTAGCCAGGACCTTCACCAGACATTCTTCAACGGATAGCAGCTCGACTCCGACAGGCAAGTTTGGCTTTGTAAAGGAGGAAACACTAGCAATTCCTCTTTCGTTGCTCATTTTTGCTTGCCTTGCCGTACATAACGATAGGTTAGGCCACAAAGACACCAGCCAAGATGCGGGTATCGGCCTCCGAGTAACCAGTAAGGTTGGGCGATGGTTCTTGGGAATAATGCCTATATATCCGGAATACATACCTGAGAGGCTGAAGGATGCGCGAAACTCCTAGCTTAAAGAGGTTAAACCAAATCCACCCTAAATTTATAGCACTATAGAACCTATCTCTTTTGGTATAAGTGGCGGCGCTCCGTGGAGCACTTGAGACCGGCAAAGAACTATACCGCGCTTGACCCACCATGTCGAACTCCGTTCGAGGGATGGTCGCGTGTGTTGCGGGGTCGAAGAATAGTGCGTGTGCCAGAGTACCCCACCAAATGTGAATAAATATGACGATTTACCTATCTGAGCCCGATACTAGCTTTAACCCACTGGACGTAGCGATCCTTGATTGCACTGGACGAGATGACCAAACAATTCCGGCCCGCAATTATGTCTGCCTCGCTCGGCCGGGCTTGGGTACACAATTTTGACAAGAAAGCCCGGCAGGCTGCTGAAGCCGGCTTCGAAGGGATAGAAATCTTCTACGAAGACCTTGAATACCTGGCAAAAAACATTAGGCAGACCGACCAGCTCACCACAGCCGACCTCCTTGCAGCCGCTAACCACATGAAGACGCTGCTCGACTCGCTCAGCTTGACTGTCATCGGCCTGCAGCCCTTTCTCTTTTACGAAGGCTTGCTAGATCGCGCGCAGCATGACCGGCTGGTTGAGAAAATCCGCGTGTGGTTCCAGCTCGCTAACGTTCTCGGCACCAACACGATCCAGATCCCGGCTAACTTTCTGCCGGCAGATCAACTCACGGGGGATATCGAAGTTATTGTAGGCGACCTACGAGAGCTCGCAGATCTCGGCCTCGAGCAGACGCCAGTGGTGCGCTTTGCCTACGAAGCGCTCTGCTGGAGCACGCACGTCGATACGTGGGAGAAGAGCTGGGAGGTAGCACAACGTGTGGATCGCCCCAACTTTGGCCTCTGCCTCGATACCTTCCACATCGCAGGCCGCGTATGGGGCGACCCGGCGTCGCCGGACGGCAAGACTCCTAATGGTGATGCTGAGCTTGCCGCATCACTTGGCCGGCTAATCAGTCAGGTCGACTTAGCCAAGGTGTTTTATGTACAAGTCGTCGACGCCGAGCGCATGGAGACGCCGCTTGTCGCCGGCCACCCTTTCCATGTGGACGGCAATCCGCCCAGAATGAACTGGTCGCGCAACGCGCGCGCATACCTCTACGAGCACGACCGCGGCGCCTATCTTCCCGTCGAGGATGTTGCCCGCGCCTTTATCGAGGGCTTGGGGTACAAGGGTTGGGTGTCTATGGAGCTCTTCTCTCGCACCATGGCGGAAGAGGGCGACAATGTTCCTGCCGAGCACGCCCGGAGGGGAATCGCAGCTTGGAATAAGTTTGTAGAGAGGTTGGGGCTGAATTGACATAGTATCGCTCAACGCATTTGAGCATTAGGATGATCATATCGTGACGGACTAGTTGATTTGCATACACTGCGAACGAGTAAATCAAGAGGAGAGAAGATGAACCGATCCTCGGGTACGGGAAGCTGTAATTACGAATATAGCAATATTCCAATATTTCAATACAAAATCCATGAGTTTTATACAATTTGTAGCTTTGACCGTTGTAATTCCTCACTGTGTTGGGTAGCATTACGAGATCTCGATACTGTAATTAAAACAAACAAACGTAAAAGCAACTGGATAAAAGATCCTCTGTATTGGTATATGTCTAGATGTGTGCATGTGTAAACGCTAAGTTGACTGCTCAAACGTTCGTTTAAATGGTCCTCAGCCGATCGTGTGGATCCCCCAACTGATTGGCTGAGGTCCATATGGCGCTCGTAGGAGCTCCTGATCCAACCATACGAGATCAGCCAGCGCTACGAATCCACGATCCAACACAATGACAATAATACCCTCCCACGTGCCCGCAGGTATCCTAATACGAGGGCTGTTTCGTTATGTGCTCCGTTATACATATGAATACCTCACCTTAATACCGAATTACAGACTCTACAGACCTAAAAGTTGATGCCCGGGCTATTTTCTGCAGCTTCCAGCAGCACCCTCCACGCGCCATCCTTATCGAGCTGCTCGGCTCGCTTCTCTCCCGCCCACAACTTCCACTGCTCCTCGATCTGGTAGCCGATGACATGCGTACCCTCCACAGCCGGCCAGCCCAGCGCCTTCGCGAGCTTAATCATGCGTGTGCGCCGGGGCTTGAAGCACATGTCGAGCAGCACGCCCTTCTCCGAGCGACTAAGAAACTCCTCAAGCGATTCCTTGACCGCGAGCTCCGCAGTCGTCTTTGGCTCGAGGTCCGGTACGGTTCCGACGACGTAGTAGGGTGTCGGCAGCTTCCTTGCCTGCTCCACCGACTTGACGTGTGTGATCTTTGGCACTGGCGACAGTCGCTGGGCGTCTGCGAGCAGCGCCGCCACCTCATCCTCGTCGCGGTTCAGCACGTAGATGGCAGACGCTTGGAAGTGGCTGGTCAGGGCATAGACAGCGGCACGGCTAGCCCCGCCTGCCCCGACAATCAACGCGGGCTTGCCGAGTACCGGTTCCGTCTGCGTGGGCTTCTTCTTCTCTGCCGTTTCCTGCGCAGCATCTGTCTCTAAGAGACACCCCTTGATACCGATCCAGTCCGTGTTGGTGCCTCGGAGTTGATCCGGGTTTGTGGGATCGCGGTAGACGTTATTGCAGGCACCAATCGTCGTGGCGAGATCGTCAAGGGCGTCTAGGCGGGGCATAACGGTGTTCTTGTACGGCATGGTGACGACCAGCCCTGCACAGTTCGAAGCCTTGCCTATAGCTAGCACCTCGTCGACGGTTGCGCACTCGGTGCTGTAGAAAGACCACGGCAGATTCATCGACTTTGCAATGTGATTGTGCATGCCTGGCGCGATCGAGTGGCCCACGCCAATGCCGACGAGGTGGAGGGTCTTTTCTTCGGCCATGTTCTGTGCTGTCGATCTATGAGGCAACACAAGACGGAGATTGGTTGAGGAAAAATCTTGGACTTTGGCTGGATGGATTAGAGCAACACAGTATATCTGCGGCAACCTCACAGCATTTTCTGTTAGCGGACATAGTTGCTGCTAGCTATATCCCTGCCATTTTGAATCTTTATTGAGTCGCGGCCGTCCCGGCTGACCGGAGTTTGTCTTTGCCGGCTGCTGCTCGTTGGCTTGCTGGCTTACTAGCTTGTGGGGCTCCTCGTCCAAGTACGCCCCGCGAGGCCAACCCCACATCATTATGGCTGGTGGTAGGACATTGCCAGTATACCTAGTACTTAGGTAGGTACACAGAAAGTACACAGAAACACGTTGTTTTTGCGACTAGGCTGATAGGTTAGCGGGGCCACAGAGAGGCTTCCTTCCGTAGTTGCTCGCTGCAGCCAGAGAACCGCCACATTGTACCAAAATCTGTGAGTATGCTAGAAGATCATTGTAGTTACAATTACTACCCGCAGCCTAGCAAGAAAATACTACGGCTCATCGTTAAGAAAACGTTGCCTACAGATCGCTACGAGCATCTTCTCCTGCCCATGCCCGCCGAATGAGCTCCCGGACGGCGGACCTCTCGATCTCCCGCGGATTCCAGTATGGGCTTGAAACGGCGATATCGGCGGCCATGTCTATATCGCTCTCCTTCATACCATACGCTTTGAGACCTCGCTCCACCTTCAGCTTCCAGAGCAGCACGTTTAGCCCCTTCACTGCGTCGCCATCACTCTCGGGTAGTGACTACGCGAGTTTTTCCAGAGCCGTCGGAATTTGGGGCGCGTTGTATGAGAGGGCATGGGGAAGTACAATTGTGTGCGTCTCCGCGTGGGGCAGATTAAAGCTGCCGCCCAGAGTATGGCACAACTTGTGGTGCAGGGACATCCCCACGTTACCGAGGCACGTACCGCATAGCCATGCGCCGTAGAGAGCGGTAGACCGTGCCGTCTGCAATCGAGGGTCTTCAATGATCTGGGGGAGCGAGGTGGCCAACGCCCTGGTGCCTTCCTGTGCCAGCAAGCTTATAATCGGGTTACTGTTCCGTGCATATAACGCCTCAACCGCGTGGGCAATTGCATTCACACCACTCGTGGCACTAAGCTTCACGGGCAGCGTTAAAGTATAATCGACGTCGTAGATAACGGTCCCAGGTCGGATCTTGGGGTCGGATCGAGCCTCCTTACGTCCGCCAGCCGTCTCGCCAAGGATAGGGGTAACCTCGCTGCCGGCATAGGTGGTAGGAATGGCGATGTGGTATAAACCTGTGCGAATACTGATCGCCTCACCTAGCCCAACGGTACTACCTCCGCCGATAGAAATTATCGAGTCGGCCTTTGAAGAGGTTGCGACCTGCAGCGCACGCTCCGTCACGTCGGCGGGAGTGTGCATCGTTGCCTCGCCAAACAGCCCCGCCATCTTTCCCTGGAGGATTTCCTTGACTTGCTCGGCATGGCCCGTCTGTTCTGGTGTTGAGAGGACGACCGGGTTGGAAAGGTTCAGCCGGGCGAGCTCCTCTGGCAGTTTTTTAATAGTACCGCTACCGAAAATAACCCGCGCGGGGTGTGCGTTATACTCGAATGCATCTATTGCTGTCAATCGTGGTGGTTGGAGGAAGGGATGCAAGGTCTTTGGGGTAAAAAGACAGAGAAACGAATAAACGACCGTCTGGGGTTGAAGAGAGGAAGTTTTCTAGGTAGCCCTAGCCATGAAGGGCATGCAGTGGCGGAGAGCCTCTATTCTAGCCGACTGCTTCCGAGCTAGGAACTGTCCATCTTTGGCAGATGTAGCACACGCGAGATCGCTTAGCATACTTTCGCTGCCTGCCTTCAAGCGATAATTGGACCAACATGGCTTAGTGCTGTGAGGTCGCCTCCGCAACGAGGGGGAACGATGTGTGGAGATAGCGGCAGAGAGCTTTCCCGGCAGACCTACGAGCTCGATCGCGAATGCAAACAAATGCATGATTCATTGGCTGATATCTTAGGCAAATGGGACGACAAAGAGTTTACTAGCAGGTCAGGACAACAAGTAGGAGTCAAAATCTACCCTACATAGGCATTGGGTGCTCTTCCGCCGTAGAAATTCAGCTTGCACTCATTCCATCTTCCCCCCAACTCCTGTCCTTCGCCGGAACAGCTACCCCACATTTGCACCATGGCACACCCGCCCTCCCTCCCCAAGAAGTTGACCATTGACAACATCACGGAGAACGTGCACTTGATCAACTCCAAGTGTGACGACCCGCGCATGCGCTACCTCCTAGAGAGACTCGTAGTGCACATCCACGACTTCGCCCGCGAGACCCGCCTCAGCACGGCCGAGTGGGAGGCGGCCATCAAATTTCTTACCCAGGTCGGACAGATCTGCACAGACGTGCGGCAGGAGTTTATTCTCCTCTCCGACATCCTTGGGCTGTCCCTCCTCGTCGACTCTATCGACCACCCCAAGCCGCCCGCCTCGACCGAGGGTACCGTCCTGGGCCCATTCCATACCCACGAGGCCGAGCCCGTGCGGAACGGCGAGCTCATCTCTCACGACCCCGATGGCGAACCCATGCTGGTGGTGTGCACCGTGAAGGACACCCAAGGACGTCCCATACCTGGTGCCAAAATTGACGTCTGGGAAACGGATTCCAAGGGTTTCTATGACGTCCAGTACGCTGAGCGCGATGGCCCAGATGGTCGTGCCATCCTAGAGAGTGACGAGAACGGCGAGTTCAACTTCAATGCCACCGTGCCGGTACCATACCCTATCCCAGCCGATGGACCGGTCGGTCAACTTCTGAAAAGGCTACACCGCCATCCATACCGACCCAGCCACTTCCACTTTATGTTTAATAAACAGGGCTATGACTGCCTCATCACGTAAGTTCAGTTCTGTTACTTACAGGTCGCCCTGCATGCATTTGGGGTGCTGACACCCTGCGATAGTGCACTTTATCTTCGCGGTGATCCCTATGAGCGGTCCGACGCTGTCTTTGGCGTCAAAGAATCCCTCATTGTAGATTTAAATACCGTCTCGACAATTCCGGGGCTCGCAGAAAAGCATCAAGTGCCACCGACTCGGAAGCTCATGACATATGACTTTGTCCTCGTCACTGAGGAGGAGGCGAGCGCGCTCCGTGATCAAAAGGCACTGGAGGCAATGGAAAGCCAGGGGATCAAGAACATGAAAATAGTGAACGGATCTTTAATCCCTGACTTCAGGTAAAACTTTCACCAGATGTTGGACGCATGTGTGCACCGGAGATCGCTTGAAATATGTCGATGGCCTATAATAACTATCTGTTCTTCTAAGGGGTTCTTATTATGGTTCTTCAATGCCACGATATCCATAGATGCCTCAAGTTCTAGCCGTATATATGTGCATGAATAAGCCGTGTGGCTTCCTGGTAGCAAAGGGTCTCCTGGCAAACATTATGCGAAACTGCATATTCAGATTCTTACCATTGCGCCTCTTGAGTGAATCAATGTTCATATAGTTATAGAGAGCTATATTGCTAAGAATATAGTCTTACTAGTTTATCCTGAAGTACAAGAAGAGGAGCAGGTCTCCCGGTCCAGAGAGTAAACTGCCTCGCAGCCACCTCTACCAGCTCCGATGGTGCTGTTGACGAAATGTCCAATGTAGACTCAGATGGTGTGGCCGCAGATCCCGATACCTCGCAATAATGTGGGTATCCAAGCTCGGAAAAGGCCGCCTGGATAGCATTCGCTACCGCTGCTACTTGAGGGCCGTGACCATTAACCGTATACTTCTTTTGGGGGAGCTGGCCCAGCAAGTGCCGTGCTTGATGGACCTGTGCTAAGCTGAGTTGGCCGGGTGCGGACGGAAAAGGGATCAGCGGGTGGGTGACCAGCGAGATCGGCGAAGTGACTCGAGATAGCTGACCGAATGCACCCATGCCAACCGCCAGGATAGGCTTCGAATGCTTAGCGCGATAGTCGCGCACAAAAAGACCAAGCTCGTAGCAATCCTCAAGGCTGGTGGACAGAATGCTTAGCTTAATGATGTCTGCACAATGCTTGTTAGCTGCTGCTTTGGCATGTGGATCGCAGCTGGAAACTGCAGCTACGGTAGTTGCAACGAACCTCCAAAGTTATCAGCTGAAGCAAACTTGTCCCTAAGCTCCTTGCTCGTCCATCTGATCTCTCCCGTCCAGCTGTGATATGATGCAACGATTTTGGTGCTGCCTCTCTTGGCCACCAACTCGTCAATTACCGACTGTGGCCACTCTATGTCAACATCCAGATACTCGATCCCTTCGGCGATGGCTAGCAGCATGAGATCTAAGGCATCTTGGCTTGCGTCATCGGGAAACTTGCCACCTTGGGACTTGGTGCGTATGGTGAAGAGAATAGGGTGGTCTGAAATAGACCGTAGCGTCTTGACCTGTGCCTCGACGTATTCCCGTGGAGGGAGGTTGGTCTCGCCAAGGGGACTAGGTAGAGGCCTTAGCAAGTCGACTCGAAGCTCCCAGACATCTCCACCGTAACCAATGCGAGCAATCATATCTCTAGCCTCGTTTACGTCGGTGAACGTGAGAGGTATGATGAAAGTCTGCTTCTGGGCAGCAAAGTTGTCAAAGACGACATCTTTCGTAGGGGGTGCCATAGTAAATTTGTGGCACTTGGGCTTGCACTGGCGCCAAGATCATCGCCAGATGATGGTTTACCGCCGCAATGTGCTTTTGTATGCTGCGATAGTTTAACAGGCGACCTGCAACGGGCGGGGCAAAGTATTGTCCCGGCGGCGGAAAAAATCATTTTGGCGTCATCTCGAGTCAAGACGCGAACCCATCGGCCCACTGCAGCCTGTCAGTGACCCCAGATCTCTGAGCAGCTATCAAAGCGCCGGACACCTACCGCTGAACGGACATACACGGAGTTTGATTCTCTTAGACTTCCTCATATCCTAGAATTACGAATTACCGGTTCGTCTCCTACTATTTCCTAGCGGTCTACGAGTCATCCCTTGTATCAAAACGGCATAGCAATTTCCCAAGACCGGGCACTACCAACAGCTTCCCCAGACGACCCCGGAATCTCCCCAATCTCCCCACACAGCCCCAAGTTCCTAAGGGGCCGGCTGAGATCTTCTCCGCATTGGTGCTCTGGGGTACACCACATGCTTGGTGTGTTTATAATAAAGACAAACCTGTGCTTTGTCTGGTCAACATGCATGCCAGCATCTGCGGTTCGTAAGCCTTCAGTCAACCAAACATGCCCAACCTATTTTCGCGCAACGACCAATCGGCGGTTCCCGCCCCCGAGGCCGTCTACAACTGGAAGGTCTATGGCCTCGCCGTATCGGCAGCCATGGGATCAGCCATGTTTGGCTACGATTCAGCGTTTGTAGGAGGCGCCATCACGCTCCCATCGTTCCAGAGCAGATTTGGACTCTCCTCTAGCTCCGGGGAAGGCCTGGCCGCTCTCAAGGCCAACATCGTCAGCACCTTCCAGGCTGGGTGCTTCTTTGGAGCTCTTTTTTGCTACTTCCTCTGTGAGAAACTCGGCCGGCGAATTCCTCTCATCTTGTGCGGCGCGCTGTTTAATGTCGGCGCCATTCTTCAAGTTGCATCCCCCGGAAACCTAGGGATGATCTATGGCGGACGGGCCCTTACTGGTGAGTTTGTGCTATCTTGAACGACATTTCTCGGAGACTAATAGCTCGGCTGTAGGTCTCGCAGTCGGTGCCTCGTCGCTCATCGTGCCCCAATACATTTCGGAATGCTCGCCTCCTGCTATCCGTGGCCGCTTGATTGGGGTGTTTGAGATCGTGCTGCAGTTCGCTCAGATCATCGGATTCTGGGTCAACTACGGCGTCAACCAAAACATTTCGAGTAGACTGGATTCGCAGTGGCAGATTCCTTTCGCTCTTCAGTTGCTTCCCGGCAGTCTGCTTGTCCTCTTCATGTTTTTCCAGCCCGAATCACCGCGCTGGTTGATCAAAGCCGGCCGCGAGGAACAAGCGATGCATAACTTGAGCCGCATTCGAAGCCTGCCCTCGAATGATCCATACATCCTGTGGGAGGTGGATTCGGTCAAGGAGCAACTCCAACGAGAACACGATCTCGGTGCCCATCGCTCTCTGTGGAAGCAGCTGTCTGAAGTCTTCGCCTCTGGCAACCGAAACAGGCTGTTCCTAGGTATGGGCCTCATGATGCTTCAGAATCTCTCGGGAATCAACGCCCTTAACTACTACTCCGCGACAATCTTCCAGTCGGTGGGCTTCACCGGGACCAGTGTCGGGCTATTGGCCACCGGAGTGTTCGGTATCGTCAAGACTACTGCTACTGCCGTCTTTATGATCTTTGGTGTCGACAGGCTGGGCCGGCGGAAATCGCTATTAATTGGATCGGCCGGTGCGCTTGTTGCCATGTTTTACCTTGGCGGCTATACGACCGTGTCCAAGTCCTTCTCTGGTCAGGCTCCCCAGGATGGAGGCGCATACCTCGCCATTGTCATGATCTACTTGTTCGCCATCTTCTATGCCATGTCGTGGAACGGTATCCCATGGATCTTCTGGTACGGAATTTATCTTCACGAGTTTATTCATCCGATCGCTAACATTTACAGTGCCGAGGTGTTTCCAATCGCCATTCGCTCCGCGTGCCTAGTGTTCACTACCTGCACCCAGTGGCTAGGCCAGTTCATCATCGTCTATTCGACGCCCTATATGATGGCAAACATCAAATCCGGAACATTTCTGTTTTTCGGGGCGTCCCTCGTTGTGGGCATAGTGGTTGTTTTCTTTCTGATGCCGGAGACGAAAGGTCTTTCCTTGGAGGAGATGGACATTATGTTCAGCACTAAGGGATCCGCGATCCAGATGCGCCGCAAGGCAGACGAGATCTTGGCAGCCCAGCGTGAATCCGAGCGCGTTGTGGGCCCGGATGAGAAGGAAGCTGTAGCGCATATCGAGGAGAGTGTCTAGAATTCGAAATCATGTTTAACATGAACATGGGCATACACGAGCGAATATAAACATCCTGATGTATCGCTCGCACACAATCCTGGGCCTCTCTGTAACTGTTAACTACTGCCGTAGTGTAGACATGGGAGTTTCTACTTTTTCATCGCCTAACTTATGCTAATAGTCTGATAATATTGTGCATACGTAAAATGTCATGCGGGCTTACTCACCTCCCTGCAAGGACAGCCAAGGACGTAGCATTTTCTTTACATGCTTGATAATCGCTGTTGTGTGATGGTGGCTATAATCTGCCTAAATCATCAATGAAATGGTCACATTGAGAGTAAAATAGCTATGTCTAATACATCTGTATACCACTAATTGCATTTCCAGGGTTCCTGATGTCTCCTCCCTGTTGCGAGTGAGAAAGGGTTGGGGCTGCAGGGAAGTCTTAAGATCTTTGACTATCTGCCAGCTATCTGCAACTCCGGCTCAGGTGACTTCATACCTAAGGTACGTAACCCGCGACATGAGCCCCGAGAAAGGTGGTTACTTGTGCAGTAGCTACTCGGCTCAGAGATTTTGCGGCCGCCTCAGAGTTCTGCCGGAAAGGATCACGTTTCACCGCTAGCGCTTTGGCCAGGCCTAGGGCACTAACGCCGACCTCGCACCTCGGGGAGCGCTAGGAGGTTCTTATGCAACGGAGTTCGCATTGTTGAATTCTTTGGAACAGGAAGGAAACAGTCAAGAACGTAGCAAAATGGTCCCCCGGGCAACACCAGAAGATACTCTCAAAGCATCTTACGCGTTTGGCTCTGCCATCGCGTCAGCATCCGAGCATGCTAGACCTCTCAGAACCTTTCTTTTTGGATACCCAATAGCGCACTCGATGGCTCCGATGCTGCACCAGTCTCTTTTCAAAAGTCTCGAGGTCCCGTGGACATATACACTTTTGGAGACCCAAGACAAGGACCAATTTCTGCCAGCGCTGAAGCAAGATGACATCATTGGTTGTGCAGTCACCATGCCGTACAAAGTTGTAATGATGTCGGCGGTTGATGAAGTGATAGAAGAGGGCCGGATGATTGGGGCTATCAACACGGTCTTTCTGCGCAAAGGTCCCCACGGAGAGAGGAGGTATATCGGTACCAACACGGACTGTGTAGGTGTGAGAGAGGCGTTCCTCCAAAACTTCCCCGACATCCTGGAAGCTGCAAATGGAAAGCCAGGGCTTGTCATTGGTGGCGGTGGCGCCGCTCGCGCTGCAGTGTATGCTCTCTGGAAATGGCTCGGCGTCAGCAAACTCTATATGGTCAATCGGCTCAAGAGCGAGGTCGACATGATCATCGACTCCTTCCAGGGGGCTGGATTCAGTGGCGAGATCGTGTGGGTGGAGTCGAAGGACATGGCGACTGGATTGGATGCGCCTGCGCTCATCGTCGGTACGATACCCGATTTCGCCCCCCAGGAAGAAGGCGAGAAGCTTGCGAAGGACATTACTACGATTTTCTTAAACAAGCCGGAGAAGGGCTACATTCTAGAAATGTGCTACCACCCAAATCCAGTCACGGCATTCTTCAGCGAGGCTGCGGCGGCCGGGTGGAAAGTGCTTCCCGGAACGGAGTCAATGATTTACCAGGGCGTGGCACAGCAGGTCTTGTGGGCTGAGTTACCCCTAGAGAGGTTCCAGCTCGGTGAGGCAAAGGATCTCATCCAACGGGCCCTAAAGCAGCATACTCAAGGGGATTGATCACGGCATATAGAAGCTACGGTTGCACCCGGTGGCATGCAAGAAATATAGACTAGTCTCTAATACAAGTGCTAGTCAAAACGCTGTTATTGCTTATACATAGTCGATGCGGGATGGCGAGCCCATTTCATGCGCTAGAAGCTGCCCCACGGCGCGAATCCTCAAAGCCACCAGCATTCTATGTAGCCGTTCATTATTTCTATGTTCCCACCGCCTAGGGCGAAACAGGTACCAACTTGTATTGTACTGCTGCAGCGGCAGCACTGCGTGGGCCGCATTGTACCAACAGCAGTGTTACTGTCTGCATCTCATCGGTGCCTTGGCGCTGCTAGGTGCAACAACGAAGATAATTCCAGCATTACGAGAGAGACCAGTCCGGCAAGTAACTGGTTGTTTTCCTTTCACCCCTATTTGCCGTTTTTATGCCTTTCTTGCTGGAAAAAGCGATATAAAGTATAAATGGCAGGAGAGCTTTCCTGTGCCCCTATGGCCGAAATAACAATTAGGAAGAGATGTTACATATATGAACGCGAAGAGGGATATAGCATTCTTCGTTAGCCCCCTAAAAGTTTGTAACTAATCTAATTGATAGTAGCAGCAAAGTTGTTGACTGTAATAGTTGCTGGACCGCCGGTGAAGGCCTCAGTACCGATCTGAAAGACTAGAAAGAAGAAGCCCGCTAGCTATATGAAATCTAGAAAATAGCTTGTGGAGCAACCTACCCGGTGTTGTCGATGCTGTCGATATGAGCTGCGGGGGAGTAACGACAAGTCACTTGTTACGACTTGACAGGGAAAGCAGGGCTTTATGGTATCCTCGAGAGCAGTCTTTTCAAGCACGTATAACACTCGACTCGTGGTACTCGGACAAGACTTGGCTCCGCGGTATCACGCAATCACTTCGTCGTCCTCTAATAGAAGCCGGGTGCTTTAAACGGCAGAACGACGTCCGTTTCAGAATGAAAATATCCGCGTGTTCGGGCCGGTCACCCGCGACTCCCCCCTCCCCCACCAAGTAATCCGCGGTCTTGGACCGATGCCTCATCCCATGGTGTTCCGCTGGTATAGAGAAACCCAGTATCCTGGCCACAGGCCAATTTCCGCTCCAGGTATGCAGGCGGACCGGAGTCGGCGCATTCTGTCCGATATAGACTGGGGGGGAACTCATGGTATAGTATATTTCTACCGGCTGCACTAATATAGTTTCCGGCCATCGGGAGTGAGCTCGGCGAAGCATTCTCGCCCCCTATTTGTAGTTTTGTAACCAGGTAGCCGGTATGGTTAAAGATAAGACTGTGTAGATGGGCAAATATTTAGTCATTGTAAAGACAGGTGCAATATGGTGCGTTTCTTGCGTACATAACTCACACTAGCCGAGCCTAGGCAAGACAGGAGTGGAATTGCTGCAGCCCGGTGGCAACCATAGACCAGTGATTCAGTCTCTAGTCCGCAGCGACTTTTCTTTAAAGAATTCGCCGATTACAGGTTGCTTCCTGCTAACCTCCGCCATCCAGGCCGCCTCTGTTGACTTGGCGACTTCACCCGTAATGTGCTACGCTGAACAAGATAGCGGTGGGGAAGGACAAGCATACAATCATAAAATTCTATTGGGAGAGATACGATCAGCCCATGTGTCTTGGGCACCGGGTATCTTACGAACCGGGACTGCTCTGGACAAACTTTCCTATTCACCATGCCCATAATTATTGACTGAGTCGATGGGGAGGCTCGAGGCGCTGCAAAGGGAGTGGGGTATATAACTGAGGGGTCTCATCGTCTACAATGGGATCGGAGGCCCCAAGCCGCACCTAGCCCGCCCTACGACGAGAAGCAGTCCGCATATTACAGCTCGCTAACCATTGGAGCGCATATTCCTTTTCTATGAGCTAAGTCGGCACTAGGCCCTCAAACCCGATGTTTTTACATGCCAACTGGAAGAAGCCTAGCGGCGCTAACGACGGCTCCAGCTGCGCCGTGAATCGTCAAGTCAAGCCGGGTATCGATAAGTTAACGACTTCAGGATAGCTGCAAGTCAAGAATGGCAATTGGCGTGGTGTGTGAATCAGGCAGCACCATGGAGGCTGCTATTCACATACGCTACGGAAGCTATGGCTTAGTGTGCGTCTTCATTGCTTGGCGTTTACATCTTTGTACAAGTCGTCAATATACTGATGCGAACCTGGGTATTAGTGAAATGAACTTCAATACCAGCGCTTACGTCTCAGTTTTGAGGGCATTCAATCTGGGTAGAGCAATATAATATTGCCGAGCACAACTACCGATGTGTGGGTGCGGGGCCAAACCTGGATTGACAGTTGCCAGTTAATTACTTCAACTAATTAATTAGTGCAACTACTGTCCGCCTCAATCTCGCTTGTTTCTGGCTATTGGTATTCAGCACTGGCTCAGAAAGAGTGGCCTAATAGTCACCAAAGCAATGCATTGATATGCAAGCAACTTCCTAGTTAGCATTAGCTGAATGAAGTTTTGTAACCCTTCCACTTCCTAATGCCTAGCATCACTCATTCTACAATGAACTTCTATGATCTTATTTTGACTATTATTCTCAGCGCAGCTGCGGCTGCTGCCCATGGCTGGATCAGCGAAATCACCTTGAACAATGAGCTCTTTCTCGGGTATAATCCCACAACGGCGCCATGGGCACCCGACCAAGGAACCATCGCTTGGCCGAGCTGGAATACGGATACCGGACCCGTCTATAGCAGTAATGTTTCATCCCCGGACATTATCTGCCAGAAAAATGCCACCAATGCGAAGAAGATAGGCACCGTCGCGGCCGGCAGCGACATCCTCTTGAAGTGGACGAAATGGCCAGATTCGCATCACGGACCGGTCTTTGCATACCTCGCCGACTGCCATGGGGACTGCGTCACCGCAAATAAGACAGATCTTGAGTGGTTCAAAATTGCACAAGCGGGGCGGATCAGCCTGGGCGCCGGCGGTGGCACACCGGGTACCTGGGCAGCCGACCAACTCAGAGAGAACGGTTCCTGGTCGGTTCACATTCCCGCGTCCATCAAGGCTGGGGATTATGTCGTGCGCCATGAGATCCTCGCCTTGCATTCAGCATACGAAGTGGGCGCGGCTCAGTTCTACCCTTCCTGTTTCAATGTCAGGATTGTCGGATCAGGAACGGACTCTCCCCTAGGCATTGTCGGTCAGCGACTTTACTCTGATACGGACCCTGGTGTGCATTTCAACATCTATAACGACGAAACGAACCCAATTTACCAGATGCCCGGCCCTCCGCTGTGTAAGATTAGAGTCTCTATTAGAATTATCACGATCGCATGGGAAGGGTTAGTTTGCTGACACCGCCAACAGACCAAGCATCAGTCAATCCTCAAAGAGAATGAGGAAAAGGATGTCGACGATATCAATAATTATTGTCGAGTTGAAGCAATAGCTTTCACGGGATATCCCCCGGGTGGCTCTCGTCGACTCTGGAGGGCACTCCGGGGGCATTTTTGTTAGGTGCCTGAGACACCTCCCACAGGTATGGGCAAGGGGAAAGTGAAGCCTACGTTTATAGATTACCTTTTTTGCATGTGGATATCGAATAGTGTGCGATAGAACTAGTTCCCTGGAGACGTATCTCTGAGTGGTGGTAGATACCTGGGCTATTGATAACTCTTGGGAATTTCCAGCTTGCACTTGAGCCTCTCTCCAGGATCATGTTGGTGGACTGAGACGGTCCTGCTATTATCCCAGCAACTCTATTGGCGGCCTTTGTCTCATATGGCTTGGTAGGAATGCCTAGGAAGGGCGTTTGTCTACGGGATACTTTAGTTTAGACCAAGTCCCTCTATTCCTATCCCGGAGACGCGCCGACGAGTGTGAGAGGATCGGGTCTATTTCCGGCTGCTCTAGTCCCTTTCCAAGCCGTTTGGAGTGACTTCGGCGTGAAGGGTGCTGCTATAAACTTAGGCATCTTGTCAAGCGGAGGGCCTGATATAGCGCTAGTGTTCAGGATTTCGGGGCGCTCCGATGAAGTGGTCCTCTATGAAGGTATTGAGAACTCGGGTAAGTGTGGACTTGAAGGTAGAGTAGAAGAACCACGCGATATGCTTATTTTTTTACTCTTTTTTATTATCAGTGCTAATTAATAAACAAAGCTCTTATATACATTTTTTTAAAAAAAAAATTAATTTATGCGCCAAGAAATATAAATGTACGAAAACCCATCGAAGTACTGTCCAGCTTCTGGTTTCGATATCATGGCGCATAAGCAGGGGTGCTGGATGCCGCTGTGCGGCGTTCCTGTGAACTAGCTACACTCCTCCCCGCATCCCTAAGCTAAGCCCCAATAGCCAAACCAGCTTTGGTGTTGCTAGTAAGGATCTTACTTACGCCCCGTCTTCCTTAGTACGTTAGCTACTCAGCTTGCACGAGGCACCAATTTTCGGCACCGTAGGCTTTTGTCATCAGCAGCCTAGATGAAACACTGCTAGGCTAATACCCTACTCAAGTCGCCTTTGCAGATGGTGAGTGCTAACACAGCAACTTGTTTCATCCCTTTACACAAATTTATCTTGAAAGTTTTATAACTTTGGGTTGGGACGGAGAAGGGTCCCAGGGGCGGGCTTAGGTGGAGGAGCATCTAGGCCCCCAATATGAGCCTCAGGCACTCCAGGTGAGTCCTGTGTCCTACCCCTCCCGAACACCAACGGGGGTTTGATGGTATCGGATTTACACGACACGTGTCGAAAAAGCGACCATCAAGAAAAATGTATCCAATTTTTTTCAAACTTTTGTAGAAGCTCTCATTAAACCTTTATCCCTATCGTTTCCCCAGCAATGCCTGCATTCATTGTACCGTCGGCGCACGGCGCCAATATTTATCAGAACCAACTCGGCCTGGCCGGCAATGCCCAGGAGCTACTATGGCAGGCACTGCCTTGGAGTATCCCCAGGTATCTATTAAATTGCGGTTGTTTTCGTGCGCCTTTTACTTGGCTGCCTATTTATTCTGGCCGTGGCATACATTCGTAATAGACTAAATAATTTACTAACTTCGTCCTGCGATAGCGATGCCACTCTCTTCCAATCCTCCTTTGGCCACGGCGCAGCTGAGCTGGACCAGCCCATCATACCGAGTAGCAACGGGTTTGTCGATACTCTGATCCACGCGTATGGACAACATCACCACTTAGTCATTCGACCCGATGATGTCTGGATTGCCATATTGGCCCAGTTTAGCCTCTACTTCAATGCTCATGCTGAAGAGCTGCGAAACGAATTTGTATCCCACGAAGGAAAGCAAGAGATCAGAATCGAGTATAACCCGTTTTCCATATTCACCTTTGATTTTTCAGCCTTTGCTCTCGACGTGGCAAAAGCTCTCGAGACTCTCGTCGTGGATCCGGAGTTACGAACCTGGATGGTGCCCGATTTCACAACCACCACGCAGAACGACAAGATAGTAGCATCCATTGTCATGATGGGGACCCTACAACAGTATTTTGAGTATACGTGCGGAATCATCTGTGGCTTCCCGACCGTCCAACTTCTTGGCGAGAAATCTGACTACGAGGCTCTCCTTCTCAAAGTGGACAAACTGGAGCAGTATGGAGACGAGCCGAAGGAGTTTGCTTCACTCCTGCGGCCGATACTGAGACGGTTTATCTTGAGCTTCGACGAGCCCGGTTCCGAAGAAGTTATCCGATTCTGGCGCCGAGTTTTTGATTCCGACGACAGCATTTGCGGGGTGACATGGTACACTGGCTGGATCACAGCGTTCTGTTTTTGGGACAAGGTACCTGCTTATCCATCGGTCTATGTTATTAAGGTCCACATTTGCTGAGATCTCTTGGTTACTAACGGTCTTCCAGGATGGCTACCATCGCCACTACGAACATGACCAGAGTAACCGGTACACTTCAGACCCAGACGTGAAAGACACCCAGCACCTGGTGTTGGATGGGATCAGATATCCAGGCGTTGACAAGGAAAATGTCCCCCCAGCTTGGGTGAAGGTGCCAATAAAGGTCGAACAAGACAAGGGTGATGTCGCCGCCGAGATGTTCGCCGGCATCATGGGGATTAGGCTGTCGTCGAAGAACGCATCACTGTCAGCAATGCGCGAAGCAAGTTTGATGAATGAGTTTGGCAACTCCACTGGGCAGAAGGTGCTTAGCAAGGAGACGCTAGATGGCATGGCGCTGGATTCCATGAGCCCCATTGCCTCCTGGTGGATCACCGAGAAGATAGGCCCAGAGAGATATTTATACAGGGAGAAGTTGTAAGTCTTCGTTATTCCCTGTCTCCTCGTAGCAACGTGTCGTTTCGAGCGAGCCCGGAGCGCTAACACTAATACTATGTATAGAGACGAGGAACACAAGCGGCAGTTGGAGGAGGAGTGATTGGCTTCCATCGCATGAGGATCTGTGCTCGAGTATGATAGTAGCCCTCTTCCATCCACCGCCACTCTCTCAAGGTTAACAAACATCATGTAGATTGCTATGAATACAAACCGTCAACTAGGGCAAACAGCAGCAATGTCATATTTCAGTGTGCACAACACGTGCGCTGCTTTGGTACGCGTATGGTAGATGTCTAGATCTTTCTATAGCTTGGACGATGTGGCTGAAGATGTAATAGTATATACCGCTGGGCTATATACCGAATCAGAGACAACCACTACGGCTTACCCTGCACCCATTTTAGCTTGTAACACTTAGCCTAACTAGTTTCCCTAGAGCATTCCATGGCTCAATGGCGCAATAACCCGAAATTAAACACAATTCTACTTAAACCCGCACGGTCTTAATCACTGCAAATGTACAGGCGACCCACGCTAGTAGGTCGACCGTTACCATGCGGGCAAAGTTGGCCGAGAGCCAGCTGCCCAGCGCACCATGGACATCGGTCTTCTCGTCAGCACCGTAAATGGTCTGGACATGAGGTGCCACAGCGGGGATGAAGAGCAGATGGCTCGCCGCTAGCACCGCGCCGGCGGCATACCACACGAAAGAGCCGCTCGCTTCTAGGGCGGCGCGTTGGGTATACAGGTTCGCCGTCGACGACGAGATGGTGGCCGTCAGGAATACTAGCACGACGACGGTTCCTGGGGCGAAAAACTTCGGAAAATAGATTGGGATGTATGCCTTGGTAAGCTTGCGGTCCTCGGGCCGGTTTAGGAGGCTTAGAAAGAAGTGCTGGTTCCAGGCAAAGAACAGCGTGCAGGAAGACGAGACTAGCGGCGCGACGCGGAGCGCAACAAGAGGGTCGAAGGAGAAAAGCCCAGATGCCATTGTTGTCGCATAGAAAAATAGCAGTTGATTCTTTGGATAAATGCAGAGGAATTCGGTTGCGAATCACGCGCAATTCGGGGCAAAGGTGCCGTAGTTGTTGCGTTGTCCTGGATTCGCTGCACTCGGAATCGTTATATTTCCCAGCCCCACCCTCAGGTGCCGCGGCTTAGTGGCGCAGGTCGCACACGGGAGAGGCAGCCCCGACAGTAGCTGCTAGCCGCTAGTGCTAAACCAAGTAAGGTCCCTAGGGTCTCTTGATTCCGCTCGTGTCATCAGGTAGTCACCAGAGGCCAAATTGTATATAAGCCTAAGCTTTGCCCTGGCTCGGGTTTAAAATTGGCTCGGAAAAGATATGACCGCTCTAATACAAACAGCTGGGAATCCTAGACTCTAAGACCTAACAATTGTATTTGTCACCGGATTGAGGCCCGGTTTATGGGAGATATGGTGGATTTTTCTTTCCTTGGTGATATGGAGTGGATAAGCTGACTACGTGTAGGAGCTTCTTAGATTGGCCCCAAGCCAGCTACAAGTAGGAAGAAGCTCGCTGGCCCCGATCAAGGCACAGCAACGGGCATCGAATCAAGCATCATCCCTTGGTCAACTGTTCTCTTACAGCTATCAACGCGTCTCAGCTTCCTAGATACCGGACAGCTAGACGTAAACACTAAGACCACCTTATTCTACGTTGGTTCGTTCGTTCTAAGCTGCTATGACTTTTACAGGGGGTTAGCTATCTATTATCGTACTTCTTTAGCCCTGGCCGGAGCCCATACGTATTCCGCCTAGTTGATAAATCACGTTTAAAATATTTAACATCTGTAGAAACCGGGTTGAAACCAATGGGAGTAGATTTTAAAGGTGCAAGGATTCAAGTCTAGGCACCCTTGGCACTGTAAAAGGACTGGAGTCAATTGGTTAGGTAGTGCGGGGGATGCTGGGGATGGAGCGTGCCCAGCAACTACCAACGTCATAAGTCATGTTTACCGGGCGGGGAGAGGAGGGGCTTTTGGTACAACGTTATACTATTGGTGGATGTGATGGTCCTGTTCTCGCTTGAGAGGAGTAAAGATACCCCGTCTCCCATGGGAATGTCGCGTGGTCAGGGTGGTGGGAGACTTGGTCTATCGGATCAATCACTGCTGACATGCAACTGCGGTGTGATCTTATCTTGGTGCTGCCGCACAGAAGCCCCTCGGCCCCATGCTTCCCATGCTTGTCTCCACATCGGATGACCGACAGGCGACAGGTACCTGCCCCACGTCTAGCTTCAACGGCTTCGGCTTCCCTTACGGAAAAATGAAGAGACAGCTATATTATTCTCCCCGCACATGCTTCAGACTGTGACTTGCCCTCAAAAATTTACGAACAGGTGGAGCTAATGTCCAGCTCCAGGTAAACCGTAATATTCATTACTGCGCCTTGACTTGTTGTTTCTCGTGCATTTATACATCCGGCAGAACCTGCCGGCCTATCTACACGATGGCTTACTTGGAAGCTGCTGAAGCCAGAGGTAGTGACGGGGAAAAGTCCCGCGAGGCCGCCAGGTCCAACAATGTCCCCGAGCTCCCCGACAGCACGGTGCCGGCAATCGGCGCGGCCAAAGAGGTTAAGGTGCTGTCTGTCGAGCTCACCGACGCTATCGCAAAGGACCAGCCCAATTACCGGTCCAAACGCCAGATCCAGCTCCTCCTCTTCATGCTCTTCACGACCATGAGTACGTGACGTCTCCAGTCCCCGTGTTCACACTGTGGATGGACCTCACTATAATGCGGGCGAAGATGCTGACTCTCCATTTTCCTGTCGATAAAAAGACGGTTGCATGAGCGGCTATGATGGCTCCGTCATGAGTTCCGTCAACGCGATGAATCAGTTTCATGACTACTTCGGGGTCGGCAAGGTGGGCCCTCAGATTGGTCTCATCATGGCGATCTACACCGCCGGTCAGATTGTGGGGAGCTTCTTCACAGGTTTTGCCCTCGACACGTTTGGACGGAGAGGCGGCATGGTTTCCGGGTCGCTCTTCATCATCGTCGGCGCGATCGTGCAGTCCACCTCGACAAGCCTGGCCGCCTTCATCGCCGGGCGCTTCATCGTCGGCCTAGGTGTGCCCGTGGTCCAAACTGCGGCCCCGACCTACATCGTTGAGATGGCGTACCCTACATGGCGAGGCATGGCTGGTGGATTCTATAACGTGCTCGGCTGGTATATTGGCTCCAATAGTAAGTACCTGACCAGGTCTCCGAGGGTACCTACCTTGCACTCAACACGCATTGGCGACTTTCATCTGTCTCGACTCCCTGAGCACCCACTCTCGAACCTAGGATCGCTGATGATGTTACCCTGATGGCAGTCGCGAGTTGGTCCTGCTACGGCACCGCCAACATCCCCAACGACTGGTCGTGGCGTATCCCTCACATCCTCCAGGCCGTCCCCGCGGTGTTCATGGTCGTCCTCGTCTACTTCGTCCTGCCAGAGAGCCCCCGCTGGCTCTGGCAGAAAGGAAAGCCCGACAAGGCACGCGCCATCCTGGTCAAGTACCACGGCAACGGCCGCGAGGACTCGGCGCTTGTGGCGCTTGAGTGCCAGGAGATCCAGCAGTCGGTCGAGTACGGCGAAGAGCACGACACCACCAAGTGGTACAATTACAAGATCCTCTTCTCGACCCGAGCAAACATTTACCGCATGTATCTCATCTTCCTTCTCGTTGTCTTCATGCAGTTCACTGGAGGGGCTGTCATCTCGTACTACCTCCCGTCTATGATGGAGACAGTTGGCATGACCGACTCCAAGCAACAGTTGCTAGTCAACGCGCTCAACAACATCTTCAGCTTCGTTGCTGGGCTGGCTGGCGCCACCCAGGTCGATAGGTGGGGCCGCCGGCCGCTCATGCTCTGGGGCATCTTCCTCAGCGGCTTGGTCTACATCCCCATTAACGTGCTGGGGGGCCTCGCGGGCGGAAACATCAGTACAGCTTCTGGCTATGCATTCATCGCCATGCTGTACTGCTATGGGATGGCCTCCTCCTTCTGCATCACCCCCTTGCAGGCGCTCTACCCCGCCGAGATCCTGCCTAACGACATCCGGGCAAAGGGCATCGCCGCCGACAAGTTTGTCGCCGCTATCTTCAGCTTCATAAACCTGTACCTAACCCCTATTGCCCTCAAGAACATCGGCTGGAAGGCATATACCATCTTCCTGGTCCTCCATGTGGTGCACTGGTTCATGATGTACCAGGTCACCGTGGAGACTAAAGGCCGCTCCTTGGAGGAGATCGAGGAGATCTTTAACGACCGCAGGCCCGTAAAGCGCAGCAAGCAGTTCACCAAGGTCGTCGTGTCCAGTGGTGTTGGTGTTAAGGCTGCTGAGGACGAGCAGCCCTGATCAAAACCTGGCATATCTGGGTCATCCTCTCCTTCGCAACAAATAGAGATCTTTCATCCAGTCTATAGGACAACTCTTATTGTGGCCTTGTGGACAAGCCTAGTTAGCCTAGTTAGCCTAGCTGGCCTAGTGCCATGACATTAGCTACCTTGGAGGTAGCTATGTTACATGTTCCTTAGGGTGATGGTTACACTTCTAGTCTAACACATCTCTGACTTTATCTATTAGCATCCCCTTTTTAAAGTATGAACTTAAAGCCGCGACGACAGCCTAGGCCTAGGCAGCAGCTAAAAAATTGTTTGAAAAAGTCATACGTTTAGATATTTTATTGCAAGTGTCGACATTATAGCCGTGTCTATACACCAGACCAAAAACGGCTACAACCTTTAGTTCAGTACTGCTTTCTTCAGTCACCCCGCGCGAATGATGCTGCTGCTGCCTGTCATACTGTATGCTACTACCGAGCCGAGTATAGTTATACATCTCTCGGTAGCCAGCTCGTAAAATTATATGCTATATCTATACAGTGGTATCAAGTTAAACACCTTACATGCAGTATACATGGAGCTTAATATCTGGGTCAAGTATAGCCAATAACAAGGTCGCCGCGGACTTCTGGGCACGCGGGATTACAGAGCATAACGGCCTATAGATTCGATCTCTATCAATCTACTTTAGCATCATTAAGATTTTGCTAATCAGCGTGACAAACTTTATCAATAAAATGATTCTCTACCCAATTACTTATTTGTGTTGATCCTTCGCTACAGAAGTAGGGACTAGCACTGATGTCGACTTTGTGTGCTTCCATCTCGTACGAGGCTCCGGCAGACATTATTATGATTATCAAACTGGAAGGAGATGCTCTATTTTGTCATAAGTATTTATCTCATTTCCAGATTTAACAGTGAGTAGTTGGTATATTTGATCGTCTGTGCGATTTTAATAGACCACCCTGCCAAGCCGAGCTGAGCTACGAGCTGAGCCAGATGGCTTCGCCTGGGTTATCCATGATTGGCTGCATCTGACGATGTGACACCGTTAATGCGACGGACTGGCTGCCAGATATATCATCCTGTGGTGCTACCAGGAGTTGGTTCGGTCGGCATTGACCCACTTATATGTGCCATGGTGCCGCACGCTGTATTCAGATCATGTCGTCGGAGGACAGTAAGCCCGGAGATACAATACACCGGGCCAAGGAAACCTTCGAGCTACTCCTGGAGCTTTACTCGGAATACCGCAGCGCTGAAAGTTCGTATTTAGGGGACCACCAATCAATTAGTTGAGCTAAGGGTAAGCTTCATTTGAACCACACCTATCCTGCTCGCCACAGTGGATTGGCCAGCTTAGATATGCCTGTCTCTCGGATGCCACGCTCGTTGATACCCACTTCTGGCAGACACCACAACTTACTGATTTGAAGTCAGCATCGTCCTGACGTCATGGATCAAGCCTCACTGAAGCCTGAGAGCCACCGCGCGCAGCGGCAAATGATAGCTATCGAAAGAGTAGGACAGCCCACATCTCAGATTACTGTCCGAGACAGACCGTGCTATCACCTGAGGTTCTCACCAGCCGCTAGCAGACGAGGCGGAGCGTGTGACTTTCTCTTTTTTCCAAGGGCTGAGGAAATCTCGTATTGAGAGACCCCGCCCCTCTCATCCAGTAAAGCTCGGCGACGTTCCGCCACTATATATAAGTCTATTTATTCTGGTCGCTAGCATAATGACCGTCTCGGCTCCTTCTTTCAACCATGACCCTCCACAGCAGCATTCCATCAATCTAATCTCATCAAATATGATTTTCTGTATTGCCTTCTTTCTTGGCCTGTGCCTTACCGGTCCGGCAGTTGCAGATGGGGCGCAACAGGTTCATCTGGTATTTCACGCCGGTCCAGTGAGTTACAATGTGACCCTCCCGGCGGACGGAGGAGCCCATCAAACCGGTGAGTAACAGAACACATAACAGCGGAATCCGAAGATGCTTGCCCAATAACTGAATCACACCAGGCAGTGAGCTCAGTATCAATCACATCGACATGCTTGACTTCTCGCCGTATCAGTGCACGTTTCAAACACCAGGCCCACACGAAACCAGCAACTATATTAACTATGGCGCTGAGCCCTATCCCATTTGGACCGTCGGTATGGGACCACCGCAGCCGATAATCTCGGTCACCTGCACCGGGACTTGTTTACCGGTATACGGTACGCCCTAGTATCTTGTGGTAATTCGTATGTTTCAGTGTTAATAACTGTAATTGCAGGCGAATGCTACAATTCCCAGGGCCAATACGTCGGCGCGTGCTGCAATGGTATCTGCGCTGCGACTAGGTGCAGGCCATTCCAGATGCCGTCATAAGCCGGTAACGAATCAATACTATGCACCAAATCACCGAAAGGAAACTATGCCATTCGTCTTACCGGTAGTAGGGTCAAATCGCCAGTGGAAGCCTGATGCGTGGCCATAAATCTGTTTTCTAACTAGTTGATTTCATTCCCCGGCAAATGTCGCTCGGCTCCGACGTTTGTGTAATATTCTTAATATGCGCTGCATGTGACCCAAGCTGTGGCTTATTCATCTTATAAGAAATAAAAGATAAGAAGCTAGGAGGAAAGTCTAAGATGAGGCTCTGTAATTCCTGAGGCAACATGCTCAACTAGTAAGGCGGCATATTTACTCCACCAGACAACCACTATTACTCACCTACGATGTTCCA
Source organism: Thozetella sp. PMI_491 (assembly GCA_021432635.1). Classification (NCBI taxonomy): domain Eukaryota; kingdom Fungi; phylum Ascomycota; class Sordariomycetes; order Chaetosphaeriales; family Chaetosphaeriaceae; genus Thozetella; species Thozetella sp. PMI_491. Next base: position 161,925 of record MU270075.1, read on the forward strand.
GTGATACACTCAAAATAAGCTACAGAGAGAAACCAGCGATGCGTGTAGTAGCTTCTTTAGGAATGTGCCTACCTTAGTTCAAAGAGGATGTATTTTCTACATAATCCTGGGTCACACTATTCTTAGGCGAGAGTTGGCACGAGGGGATCGCTTAAGGACTATAATTCCAGCGTCCGCCGACCTACATACTAGATCCTACTGAAATTACACAAAGACGTCCAGCACGGCGGAGAAACTAGACCACAAGTCAGTAGGCCATATAAGCCTAGGTTAGCGGGGGTTACATTCACGCAACCGTCGCCGCAATTATCTGGACTCTCAATGTCCTCGCGTCGGTGAGCCAGATTATGCTACTGGAAAACAGGGCTGTAGACCAGTAATGAGACACGATTTCTGTCACAGATTTTCAATCCTAGTCAGGATCACGATGGCCAAAGTTGTCAAGACAGGCGATCACGGCGGTGACAAAGGATGTTAACTTCACCATAGTAGGCTTAGATTAGGTATCTGATAACTCCGATCTAGTCGACCCACTAGCCCTCAGCCGAGGGTTTCAGGAGCTGTGCAACGCTGGAAATTCTTACATAGCCGGATTTCTTGTGTGTTAAGTCGTCTCACCATGGAATCTATTCTCCGACATTGACAGGCGATTTGGAGAACCGCGTCGCATGAGTACGGCTCTCTTGTACTAGCGTATAGGTAATGGACGAAGTGATACTGGCTAGAACACCCGGGTATGCAAGCGCTCCAGTGATTTTCTTTGTGCTTCGCGATACCATATATAGTACCTGCCGCGCAGGTTGTTTCTTGTCTATTGTGTGCGCAACGTTAGTCTTGAGAGGGTTAGATCGCATTGCGTGTAGCTAGTTTCACCGATTAGCTCAATAAGTAACCGGTCGTTTTCCGATTGTGCTGCTAGCTAAACGTTGACAAAGAATCGCACAGCAATCTTGTAGATTTATTGACCAAAGTGTACTGCCCTCTTCCACTCCTTCTTAGCCGCCTCTAATAATCCATCTTCAGTTAAGACGTCTACAGCCGTGCCCGCCAGCGCCTTACCGACTCGTAAGCATCTCTCAAAAGCGACCCAAGTCCCTGACGCTTCGGCGAAATCTGGATTGTGCGGACCATTGCCTTTAGGGCCGGGCGGCACCGAGAAGTTCGGGCTTAGGGTGGGCATAGCATAGCTGATATCGCCTTGGTCCGAAGAAGCCATCGTTGCTCCGCCAATCTCGTCAATGTCCGGGTCTTCCGGGTACATACCCGGGGGGTTCAACGAGTTGATATACCTCACGAAACTCGCCCCAAGAGCGCGGTTCGGTAGATGGTCTGCATATGCCCCAATTGGCGTAATTTTAAGCTCAGCACCGGATGACAGAGCTCCGGCCACGAAACAGGCCTCGACTTTCTTTCGCAACTCCGTCAGACGCGCTTGCGTGCTTGCCCGTGCTACAAAGACCCCGGCTGCGTATGCGTGAATGATGTTTGGAGCCACGCCCCCATCTGTGATATAGCCTTGGATGATATCTGAAGGCATCGTCTGCTGTCGGAGAGCCGATAGCGAGTTGTATGCGTTGATTAGTCCATCGAGCGCGTTGATACCGAGCCATGGTGCTGCTGCAGCGTGCGCCTCTCGTCCGAAATATTCCACCTTGAAGCGCGCGTAGGCGGTTGTTCGAGAGAACGCATGGCTCTCCCCGATACCGGGATGGGAAATCAAATTAATGTCAACTCCATGATCTTTGTACGCGCCTCGTTCGAGCAGTTTGATCTTGCCGCCGCCACCTGAGATTGACAGTCAGCCTTGTCCGAGTGTTTCAATCATCTTGAAGCTGGAAACAAATGGCATAAGCAGCGATATGTTAATGTGCTACTAACCTTCTTCAGCAAGGGTCCCGAAGAGCACCACCTTTCCTCCGATACTGTGCCGCTTCATAACTTTCGCAGTAGCCAATCCAGCAGCAACTGATGCGCTAGCAATTAAGTTGTGACCGCAAGCATGCCCAATCCCAGGAAGCGCATCTGCGATTACGATTAGGAACAGATCTTGGGACTTCAGCTTCTAGCTCTTGTATAGCGAATGAGCACTCTTGTATAGCGAATGAGCATACCCATTTCAACGTTGAATGATACCACAGGCCCCCTTTTGTCGGTGTCATAGACTGAAACCCATGCAGTAGCCATACCATATGCAGAAGGAGTGGTTTCCCATCCTTTTTGCGCCTTCATAAAAGACGCCAGGGCAGCATGCGCAACGAACTCCTCATAACCAAGCTCAGGATTGTCATATATCCGTTTGTTGATTGGCCATAGCGAACCAGCGATACCTTCCACATCCTCGCTGATCTCATCGAGGTACAAGGGTTGGATGGGTTCTTTGGCGCAGTCCCGACCTGCATGCCAACCGACCCCCCCCCTCAACCGACCCCCCTTAAATGCCAACGCGCCGACGCGTCTCCTCCCTACCCCCTTGATACCAACCACCACCATATAAGAACCACGCGTTCAATCCATACGGTCAGTAGCTCGTTTGAATCCTTATCTTTTCATTACTTTATAGCTTCTTACTCCAGTTCAGACCTCTCTTCGGCTATCGCTGAGGTCGGCGATGGCACGCCAGTCCGTAGCGCAAGCCGTATATGGAAGGTCCCCCGGAGCACCCTTTGCGATCGCTCCCTAGGGAGCTCCCCTCGTGATGAGGAGGCCCAGCGCTGGCAGAGGGTATCTCCAGAGGCTGAAGAACGTTTGGTCGACTAGATTTTACGCCAGGAAGCCCTTGGCTTCGCCCCTACCCACGCTTAACTACGTGTATTAGTGGTCAGGATCTTGGCTGCCCAGGGGGATTTAGACCCTCTCGGCTAGCGATGGATAATAAACTTCCTAAAGCGCCAGCCAGCCCTTAAAACAAAGCTTGGTCGTTGTACTGAATGGGCGAGGGTGAATGCAGCGTGCCCTGACAATATCAACCAGTTGTTTGAGCTTTATAAGACTATAAGCTGGATCCTCCCAGACAATAGGTATAATACCGACGAAGGGGGCCTTATAGAGGGCCAGGGTGGGAATGGCCTTGTTATTAGGGCGGCAACTGGACCTGGAAAGACTCTTACCCCCTTAAAGGTCGATATCTCACGGTCCTGGATCTCTATTATTGAGTGTATCTCTGCTAGAGGCCTGTCTCTCGACCCTCTAATCATCCTAAAGGGGAAACAGGTCCAGGATCAGTGGTTCTGCAACGAGATACTCCAAGAGCACCCTACCTAGCAGGTGACAGTCTCTAAGAATAGATAGACAAGTAATAATATTACTATTAAGTGGCTAGAGAAGGTCTTTCTCCCTTAAACTTACCCCGGGAATCCTTTAATTACTAGGCTTCTTATCCTAGATGGCTATAGCTCTCACCAGACTGATGAATTCCTGGCCATATGCTTCCTTAACAACGTATATCTGTTGTTCTTACCTGCCTATACCTCCCACGTCACCCAGCCTCTGGATCTAGGCTGTTTCTTAAGCCTCAAGTCTCGATACTAGTCACTTGTAAATGCCCTCGTAGCTACTACAGACGACAGCCGTATTAGGAAGCTTAGATTCTTTCATCTATACTCACAAGCTCGTCTACTTAGCCTCCAGAAGGAGAACATACTCTCTAACTGGCGAGCAACTGGTCTTTGGCCAGTTAACCAGCGAAAGCCACTCTTGTCTCTTTAGGTACTGGTTCGCCCAGAGTCCCGGGCTACAACCCCCCCTCCCTCACTCTTTTCAGGTATTAATACACTAAAAAAGGGTGTAGATGTCCGGCGCTTGCTACGATACAAGGGTACAAGCCCTATATCATGGCAGGTAATAAGGAAGATTGCTGGCTAGCTCAACAGCCTTAACGTTACACTTATAACACAGGCAAGGGAGTTGGCCGCCCTCCGAGAGAAACTGGATGTGGCCAAGCCGAGGAAAAGGAAGGCTGTAAAGCCTAATCCAAATGAGCGCTTCGTCTCTCTAGGAGAGATACTTGCTCAACGCAATAAAGAACCCACCCAGCGCACAATTGAGGCTTCAACTACAGTGGATTATATCGATGTGGCCAGCGAGGAGGAGGAGGAGTCGTCTGGCAGTGAATATGCTGTGGAGCCTCCTCGGCGTGGCCGGCGCCGGTAAAACGAAGATC
>MU270075.1:234918-326648 GCA_021432635.1 Thozetella sp. PMI_491
TATCGATGTGGCCAGCGAGGAGGAGGAGGAGTCGTCTGGCAGTGAATATGCTGTGGAGCCTCCTCGGCGTGGCCGGCGCCGGTAAAACGAAGATCCGGCTGGGTGGTTTCATACTGGTTGAATGGGCTGTTGAGTAAGGAGCAGATTGCACTAGTTTTTACGTTCACAGAGTAAAAATTGACTGAGTTGTGGCTGTTTTACTATATATGAGCCATATGGCTGGCGTGGATATGAGATGGTCGGTTGAGGGGGGGGGTCGGTTGGCATGCAGGTCGACTTACCTCTCTCAAGATGATGTTGGCGAGGGGGAGTGTGCAAGCTGGACTGCCTTGCCAACCAAGGGGGTTCCGCACGTTGTATCTAATCAGGCATCAAGGAAGCTACGATTATCATCTCTCTCGTACATATTTTTTTTCCGTCATTGTTAGGGAACTATATTACTCTTTTGCTTCTTGTTACTACCTACCATCGGCGCTGCCTCATTAGGTCTCTCGGTCATCAGTCAATACGGTAAAACTCCAGCTAAGCGTATACTTCTGTCTTAGCTGGATCGTTCATCAATTTGGTGGGCAAGCAACGAGTCAAGGCTATGCCTTCTCTTCGGCCCGGCCATCCGCGCCATACCATTAAAGAACCCTGGCGCTGTGCTTGTCCGGAACTGCATTGCAATGCTACGTGCTTCAGCTTCGATCTCACTGAGGTCCATCATTGAGTTGGTGTATTCATATAGTCGCTGTGTGGGGATAAGCCGGCGATAGCGTTACACTATCATTTTGTGCATGCCTAGGATACGTGTGATGAACCTTGTTCTTTGTTTGATCCCCCTTCCCTCCAAGTCCTGTAGTTTGCGTCTTAGGCAGATATGATTGATAATAGTGTCGCCCTCCAGAGTGTTCTTCTAGCACTGGGTGCTCTAGGTCTCTGGTTAAGTTTCAAACTACCCTCTGCGGTATCCAGATGGGGCATTCTGGGTCAGTTGGAAAGCGTGGCCAAGGGAAGGGGCATTCTTCATGATGTCTATCGGAAGGTATGTGTAGCAGTTGCACGCTCAGAATGCAGACGGCGGCTAAACTTTTCTTGCAGCAACTCACCGACGGCCAACCCTACATCCTCCCTGGCATATTCAGTGCGAGCCTAGTACTCTCACCATCGATGCTCTAATTTTTGATCGCTCAGCCAGAATGTCGCCTTAGCGATAAATGGAGACAGATGGAAGCTTTAAACATCTCTGTAACGTTAATTAATATCAACAGCATTGTTTCTACTGACGTGAGTATTTCGGGACTGATTAAGGTAGATTTAGATGCCCCCCCCCTGCTCCTTTTGGTAACTTTGTACCTTTATACCTCGGCCTATTATATGGCGCGATTTCTAACAAATAATAGAACAACGCTATCTATACGGGAAAATCTAGTCTAAAATGTACGCCCAGCCCCTTACGCTTTGATTGTATGGTACGCATAGCCTACGCCTTTAATAATAGGATCCGGGTAGGGCTAGCTAGGCTTCGTAAGTGCAAGGTAGCTACCTAAAGTCAAGGCAGTCTCCCTGCTCTATGGCCCACTTCAGAATCTTATCAACGTCCTAGCTAGTATATATATGATCTATCTCCTTTCCTCCGGGTTAATAAGGGTTTTTAGTTTAAAAAAAGCATAGCTTGGCGAGAGAAGAATGGGATCTCAGGAGGGTCGAATAAAAATATTGCCTGTCGTACCACCGTGAGAATCAGGGGCGAAGACGGTGTCTAGAAATAGGCAAAGACAACAGGGCGGCCGTTTTACTACAAAGGAGCCTCGGCCGTAGGAAGTAATGGATGGTACTATCCTTGTTGCCTCCAGCTAGCAATGTGCTTCCCTCTCGAATCACAATCACTACAGGTCCCATGTGGCTGCGCGATACCTTATCTTTGTGCGACGACGACCTCTTTTCTACTCGAGGCTATTGATGGACGGGTGTAGTAGCGCGGCGCAGTGAACGGCAGGCTTGACGAGGGCACTATGTTTACTAACCCTAGGCGCGATTTCTACACTTTCTTTCCCGCGCGGCATCGACCTTAAAATACTGTGCCACCCGCTGAAGCATTCTATAATGGTTTCAGGTGCTCCAACCCGCACTCCATTAATTGGTCAGGGGCTGCTAATCGGCCTTCAGTTCGTGGTTACACAAGTGGGTGTTGCCGCCGTCACTGGTAATGTTCCACAGCAGTTCGTCTGAACGCCCGGCCGGCCTGCCGAATTGTATTGACTCTGTAACTCAACACCCACTTCTTGTTCTTGAGTAGCCTAACTCTTGTTATTAGGTGGAGCTATCTTGCACTTGACCCTTATGCAGCATTCATTCTAACCCTTTCAAAAAGCCTACTGTTTCCGCAGCGAGTTTGCCATGAATACTTTGTGGTCCACAAGCGACACTACGGTGCCGCGCACTGTTCAGCTTGGAGTTTGGACAAATTGGTCGCGGGGGCGCGTCCTTGGGGTGACGTTAACAATTGAACGGGATACAGGGAATCTCTTGATCGCCTTTACGGCCTTTTTCGTCGGTGTCGTTGCTGCTCGTTTCTGGAGGATCGCCTGCTTCGTGCTTCACCGATCCTATTCCACCAACACGGCGCGCGATGCGTTTCACCACCAGCGCCAGGCTATTCTTCGCAATTCTGCTAATGCTGAAGGAGCGGCCTGGGAGATCGCACAGCTCTCTTGGGCCTGGCATCGCACGGCAAGGCATGCGCTTCTTCGAGCATCGTTGACATTTCTCTTGGCAGTGGTGTGCGTTTGCTCGTTTGCCTTAGCCAGCGGGTATTCATCCCGAGTGTCCACAGGAATAGGAAGCCAAGTCTTGATCGACGGCTCTAGCTGCGGGCTCCTCAATACCGCCGGGCAAGGTGCGGTAACAACCGACGAGGCGTGGGAGCTTGTCAACACGTATCGCCGGAATGTAGCGGAGAACGCGGCCAACTACGCACAGCAATGCTACTCGATGAACAATACTAGCGTGTTTGATTGCAACACGTTTGTTGTCAACGCCCTTCCGGGGACTGTTGAAATGGATGCTGCCTGTCCGTTCCAGGGGAATATTTGCGGCTCCAACACGTCCAACATACGATTAGATACGGGCTACATTTCTACCCACACCCACTTCGGCCTCAACGCTCCGGAGAACGAAGCAATTCTATTCCGGCACGTCTTCCACTGCGCACCATTGATGACCGATGGGTATAAGAATAATTCGGTCGGTGAGAATACAACCTATACCCGGTATTACTACGGCAGAGCCATCGGCGGGTCCGGTCAGAATGATACGGTAGATTATGCTTTCGAGGTTGAGAGTATCGATGAACAATACACAAAACAGCAGGATAACTTTCAGCGGAATGCAGGTACCGTATTTCGTCTGGTGTAAGTTTCATCCTCAGCAACGTCGTTGCCGTGTCTTGCTTCTTATGCTATCTCAGAGCCCGGCTATCGACTAATGACAATGGAACGACGGATATGCTCCATTCGCATTTCATTCCAATCCCTGAAATCCAACGTCGAGACGCAGATATCTATCTCAATTTCATTATAGGGAATGGTGTTATTTTCGGCGAGCCTACCGACGACCCGTGGTATAGAGGGACAGTCAACTATACCTAGCTTGACGGGGCCATCATTGGCCCCTCACAAGGCTATATGCCGGAGGAGGCGGCATCACCAATGGGCTGCGTCGAGCAGTATCAATTTTGTAACTCGGAACAGCAATGCGGCCCACTGGCCGGCCTCTCGGATGCTGTCTACCAAGCTGCCCCCGTATTCGGCTTGACCACAGACGACCTTCTCAACCACAGGGCACTCGGCACACCAGGGAGCAGACTCCTTTGGTTCGCGAATATCCTGAGCATTTCGGGAGCGAACCCTGCCGACATCATGTGGGCACAGGGCGCCCATGCTCTGCTGTCGCTCAAGAGCTTACTAGACGGCGTTATCATACCCCGTTTGCAACCCAACCACTGGCAGCTTGATGTCACTCATTGGTGGACTACGTGGCTGGCATATCTGCAGACGTCCTTCGTCGCCACTGCAACAGGGCCAATGGACCCGCAGCTTGAACCGTATCGCTTAGCTCCTGCAGACGACTTCCAGCGGGAAATGTGTAACGGCCAGGTACGAATTAGTGATTTACTATGCCCTGTCTTGTATTTCTGTTGTTAAAACCCGCGTGGAATCTTGCGCAAATGTCTCTGATGTGCTCATGTTATTTGGGCATGTATCTGGGTGGAAAGTACTAACGAAGCAATCATCGCGCAGAAAATCCGTAGCACACAATACAGCTCATTCAGCCTTTTCGGACTTTGCTTCATATTCACTGCGGGAGCTCTTATTATCATCATTTCCTATATTCTTGAGCCTATTTGCCAGTGTCTGCAAAGACGGCGTGGGTATGACAGCTACAAGAACCTAGAGTGGACAGCCAACGAAGCACTTCATCTCCGGTGCCTCAGCTACGGCGCCACGGGCAGAGGGAGTCGGTCAAATTGGTCCTCCGCTGTGCCAATTACACAAAAAGGGGAAACATTGGAGCCAGTTATATTCCGGAAGGTAGAGAGCTTCGGCTCGAAAATATAGGCCAGTAACCTCACCGGCCAGATTTATACCCTTCCATCCGCGAACGGATATTGCTAAGCCCGATCTGGTACGTACTGAGCTTCGGTGCTCAAGGTGCCGCGGGTACGCGGGCAAGCTGTCTTGAAATGGAAGTCTCTGAAATATAACCACCACCAATACTCATCTTATACAGCTTTGGAGGAGACCGCGCCAAGTGCGATCAGCCCAATGAGCTCCTGTATCAAAAGGCTGGCTTCGATGAATGTTACCACGTAAGTCTACGTCCTTCATCACCACCGTAAAGCCATCCAACACCTTGCTAGATCTTGACTCAGACCGAGTAAGCCTTAAAACGAATAATCTTTATTTCATGCAGATGTGGCTGATACTAACATATTCTTCTGCGGCTTAAGGAACGTCGATTGCGTGGTATCAAATGCTGTTACCGGCCTTAGGTCTACTGTAACTAAGATTGCATCTGATTCGAGGCACCCTGTATTTATGAAAGAAGTGCGATAACTTAGACGGGTTGAGCAAATTGGCAGCAGTGCCGTGGGTTGTCTTATTTTATTTTTTATCGTCCACCGCTGTCTCCCGAATCAGCCTCATTGCCTACTATTGTTACAATTTATCACCTCCTGGAGTTTTAATGGAGGATATAAACCTCCACGAGCTTTTCCATGCTGTCTTTTGAAACCTGTATGGGTCTTGTTGATGGTTAACCAGCCAACTACTCACCTTATTATCCGTATCTGGGCTCCACGCCGCCCTCGTCTTGTCTCGGTCACAATATTTTCAACTTGAAGGACAGAAATCCATCGCAGGCTAACAAAAGGTTACTTGGCCAACTTGGGTCAGTGAATGAAATCTTATGACAGGTCTCTACACCTATGAATCGCAAGGTGCTGCTTTGGGCATGGTTAGCAGTGCCATTTTGTCCTGGATTATTTATTACTATACTTGTTAATAAGTGACGATAACAACCGGAAATTACATAGTCGCTATCACTTTAGAAGCTTTAATTGACATTATAATGCTTTCTTCAATCGTAGCCTCCCGTCACTGTCTGCTGTGAGCGACACAACCATGCCTTCTGACACTTTCCCCAGTGTCTCCAAGGACTCCTTCTCAGAGACAAGCCGTCCAAGCTCGCTGTCGCTCCAACCTTGCAGGCCGTGCAGTAGGTACGCCGCGACAGATGTCCTAAGCAACGGCACATCCCTTGTTTGCCAGATAGAGACCCCAAGTAGCCCGGTAATAGCGATGACGTTAAGAAGCAGAACGGCAAGCCATTCCCACCGAACCACGTAGACGGATTCCCAGTAGTACGCTTTTCCATTGCACACACTGGAGTTGAGGTTGTCCCCCGGACTACCGCTGCGAATGAGATTGGTAGCCGCCATTGTGACGTTCTCAAGCATTTCTTCGTATTTGGCCTCGTATAAAAATTGGCCATAATCAATATCGCTGGTTCCCTCCCTTTTAAAGGGCTGGTCACTGTCGCCCTTATGCAACCACAGTTGCTTATTGTCAAGCAGGTTGGCGAGCGCATTCCAAATAGATCCCTGCCCTCCCTCTCGGTCCGTTATCAAGTATATCGTACCTGTTGAAGGTGCTCGGTATCTAGAAAAGCTGAGAGGATTCGCATTGCCCACCATCCAGGCCAGAGCCTCGGACGACGTACTGCCGACGGTGAGCTGTGCACCATCCGAGACGACGTTGTGGAAAGTTTTCGTGCAATAGTACCATCGAGTGATAACCATTTCTACCTTAGGTAATTCCGTGTCGAAAACGTTCCGATTGTCTTGATATCGGAGGAAAATGAAAGATGCTCCTCCGCTGTACCCCAATGTTCCAGTTGCCCGCGACTCCCTCACTGCGTGTGATTTATATAGAGTTTTTTGGAAGTTAATTATATCAGTGCCGTTCACGTTCTGATTACCGCCGAATCTCACGTTCGTGATTTCTTCGGGGAGCTTGGTCCCCAACTCCAGGACCGCGTCAAGCATGCTGATATTGTACTGGCAGCGGGTCTCATTTAGGGGCACGGAGGTTCCATTCACTCGCACACTCCTGCAATTGGGCCGCACTTGGTCGCTAATATCGCGTGTGTCGCGACAGACAGCAAGGGTAGTGAAGTCCTTCCAAGAACAAGATTGTGCTGATGGGGGACAATAAAGGTTAGGCTGAAAGGGGTCGCCCGTGATGGCCCTAAGGAGGGCGGATCTAACAAGCAGGGCGTTGTTTGTCACCGTATCTTGCCGAGAGAATATTAGCCGTACGTCCGATGCACAAGAAAGAAGAAAGGAACTATGTACCGTCCAATAAAAGCGAAGCAGAAACATAACTATCGGCTATTGCAATTGTCGCTGTACCGTTTCTGAGTGCAATCTTGACCTGAGAGCTGTCCAGAATCTGCTGGGTCATCGATTCTATAGCAATAGAGATGAGGGTAAGGGCAGCAAGGGCGGTCATGACAGTGGACTTGGTTCGTAGGGTTAGCAGCGCCACCAAGGCGCCCCAAGGACCACGGCTCGCATCATCAAAAATCTGAAGGGAACTGAGTCTGTCTGGGCCACGAAGGTAATGCTTCCACTTAAGCTGGCTAATGCAGGACGTAACCGATACCATCATGGCTGCGCGAGCTATCGTGGTGGAGACCGAAATAAGTGAATTCGGACGGATCGACAGGGCCCACGAGTCGGTGGGAGTTCCGTTGACGATGGCCAGGAGCGCAAGTAGTAGCGTCATGCTCGCGATACTGGTGGCGCAGGCACCTATCTCCCACCACCACCACCAGGACATGGATCTAAGATCCGACTGCAGCGATCGCCTAAGCCGACTTTGTTGTGGTGGCGTACTTCCTACGTTGGAGAGTGTCCTGGAGACGCAGGCGGTGTCCATCTTTTCCGATTTCTCCGCCATAGCGTCTGGGTGATATCCGTCTTTGACAAGATTAATAGCAGGCGTCTTGGGTCACGGCAACCCTGGTGTCATCAACGATGAGATATTTTCACGTTTGTTCGAACGTTGGTACCCATTTCATCGACACAGCCACACAGGGGAAGCCAGGCTCTGCTTATGAATGACCTCCGGTGCATAGGGTAATATCAGGCTAAAACCTACGATATATGCTGACTGCATGGTTAAAATGAAATTGTGTAACCCCGCGTTCGTTTACGAAGACGAGCTTATGACCAGACATATAGGTCGCATACTATTCTAACTGCTGTTTGGCAGAAATATTAGCGTGCAGTTCCTTGACTGCGCGCAGGTTTTGCTCACAACTTCTAGCCCTGACCTCGACACGCTGCATTACCTTTATTTTACCATGGTCAGCATCACAAGCGCAACTGACAAATCGGATACTAAACTGCGCCTTGGCTTTGACAGTGGAGAGAGGATAGCTGGCTGATTTACTGGGTCTAATCTAGTAGCATCTTTCTTCGGCTTAGTTGATCCGGCCCTTGCATGACGTACCCCTAGTCGCAAACCTCAACCTACAGTAGATTTTGCTCAAAGGTCTGGCTGGGTGGAAATTGCAATCGTGACATTCTCAACCTTGCAGCCTTGGAGCGCAAACGTCCCTTCGAATACAGCATCAAAGAAAGCAAGTACTCCGGGCACTCCATTCACCGAATCAGCTACGTGTCCCCCCACCGTATTGCGTTGGTACAGAATGTTGGCGCCAGAAGTGCAGTACTTGGCAACTAGCGAATCAAACCCGCCGATTCCCAACATGTCGTGTACTGCCATGTAGGCGAAGTACGGGACCTTCGGAATGCCATGGACTCCTAACGGGGTCTGTGATGATACCAAGTCGGGAATGTGAGGAATCTCCAGTGGCGGTTGTCGGTTAATAAAATAGTTCAACATGTCTTGATGTTGATATACCGCTGCGTTGTCGTATAAATTGCGCTGCGTGACCGAATAAAAGCCTGTGGCGTTGAACGGCCCGTCTTTGTGCAGCGCATTTACGAGCGAGGCATTGGCTTCGGGAAACTGCGACACTAGGCCAACTAAGGCAGAAGGGATAATAAAAGACATGGTGCCTTCGTTGTGCGCCTCAAAGGAGCCGGTGAAATTCGTGAGAGGTGCCCCCACGGCGATGGCACTGATGTTGAGGTCGCGCGCGTACTCAGATTGAAGCTCGGCAGCCCACGCAGTAGCATACCCGCCGCCAGAGTACCCCCATAGCCCAACCTGGATGCCGTGCGAGCCAGTTAAGTCCATCAGTGTGGCTGCCCGGATACCGTCGAGAATGGCATGGGCTGCCTGAGGACCTTCCATGAACGAAGCCTGAGGCCCTTCATAGTCCGGAACGCTGACATACCAGCCACGGCCTAGTGCCTCACTAACGTGTACAGGCTCCGGGGTGGAATTAAAGACATTCGCATGGGAGTAGACGTTATAGAGCCCGTAGCTGGGACTCCAATCGAAGGCGGGAGTGTCATATGCAAGCTGATATGAGATGAGTTTCTTGGGAGCTGCCTTGCTGGTCGTCCTTGGTACTAAGACCGTTGTTACTGCCCATGATGGCTGGCCTCTAGTGCCTGTCGTACGATAGAGTATGTTATATGCCGCCGAGCTGTTGCCGATGACCGGGACCAAACCTGGCGCAGGCCGTATTCGTAGAATAGCGCCCGGCTTGAGCGACTCGAAATGCGGAGGAGGCGTGTAGAACGGGTCCTGACTAGGGGGGAGAGGCATAATGCCAACAATGGCAGATGCACCGCTAATACCTAGCCAGACATTAGCAGTAAGCAAGATTCGGATTGCGATCATTTTGTAGGCAGCTGTGAGAGATGTGATATTCAGCTTATTAGTGCTATCAACTATGTGGAGAATAGATATGTCCCTTCGTTATCTTTATATGCGTTGAACAGCCATAACCACAAGCTTAGCACGCTTTTCTTCCGAATAAGCAGGCCTACGCGGCCTCGGGGAGAACTTTGAGAGGCATGAGGCCACTCTCTCTCCATTGCTCCAAATCCTGTCGCTCGGGCTCTCGGGTTCTCCGTTGCCCGGCGTCATTCTCCTTCGTTTAAAGGCTGAACGTCGATCTCAGAGGCTGACTCATGCTAGAGAAAAGACTCTCAATTACTTGGTTCTATTCCACCGACTCAGCCCCCTCGACTTCTTTGGTGAGCGAAGTTGCGTTGGCATCCCGAGGAAGCCTGCACAAAGTGGCATGTAAGCTGTCCAGGGCAAACGCATATGCGGTTTGAAGCGGGGCGGTGCGGTTGGAAGCAAGGGCCAGCTGAGCCCCAAGCGGGCGCTAGCGGACGATTGCGGGTGCGATGACGGTGAGGCGGTGCAGGCCTACCACACCGCTGCCACGACAATGTAGCACGAGAGGCACGAACCCAGAGATAATCCCCAGAGTTTATGATCCGCCTGGCTAGACTTCGTGTAAGCTGATTAACCCGCGACCACAGCCTTCGACTTCGACTCCACCCGTGGCATTCTGTTCACTAAGCCGCCTAGCCATGCCTACCTCTGCGTTCAATCCAAAATCCATACCAGACCTTACAGGGAGGGTCTACATTGTCTCTGGTTGAAACTCAGGAATGTCAGTTATACTACGCGCCCGCTGTTGTCATGATGGCAACAGGCTAATAAGTCGCGCTAAATAGCGACAAAGCCACGGTAGCTGGCCTCGTGGAGTATGGCGCCAAAGTTTACATGGGCGCGCGGAGCGAGTCAAAAGCGAGCAATGCGATCCGGGAATAAATATCGATATTCCTGCTGCTGATATCCACTTCCTCCAATTGGACCTCTCCCGCCTTGCATCTGTTGTCAAGGCGGCTAGAAGTCTACGACAGTAGGCTCGTCATCCCTTGTCTCTCAACATCCGCATTGACATACGTTTGGTAGGAAGGAAACAGTTCTTCATGGCCATATCAATAATTTCGGTATCATGGCCGTTCCGTTTGCCGTATCATAAGATGGCTACGAGTCACAATTCCATTTGCGCCAAGCTTTGCATTGCTTGTGATAGTTCACCGTTCTCCATACTAATTAAAATGTACCTACCCTCAGGTCAACTACCTTTCCCACTGGCTGTTAACGTATCACTTCCTCCCGCTTCTTCAAAAGACAGCAGAGAACAGCAGACCTGACGACTTCCGCATCGTTAATGTTACGTCGATGGGCCACGCGCTCTTCACGCCAGAGGGCGGCATCGTGTTCGAGAATATCAAGCTCGAGTCAGCGTCTGCCATGACCCGATATGGACAGTCCAAATTGGCAAACATTTTCTATGCAAAGGAGCTGACTCGGAAGTTCGGTGTCCTAGGAGAAGGGAAAAATGGAAGTAGGTCTGAGATATGGGTGGCCGCTGTCCATCCAGGAAACATAGAGACGTAAGTGAAAACCGCTCCTCACGCCATAACCCTACACAATGCCTGCTCGAAAATCTCTTACACTTCTCCGGAAAATACAGGAATCTCAGCCGGCAAGCCACAGAGGCGGCCCTGGCACTAGTTCTTTGGATATTAAGGCCTTTAATTAGGTGCCGTGGCCTTCTAGAGCAGAACAAGCCAAAGG
Organism: Thozetella sp. PMI_491; assembly: GCA_021432635.1. Taxonomy (NCBI): domain Eukaryota; kingdom Fungi; phylum Ascomycota; class Sordariomycetes; order Chaetosphaeriales; family Chaetosphaeriaceae; genus Thozetella; species Thozetella sp. PMI_491. The sequence goes on from MU270075.1 coordinate 246,048, forward strand.
GGCTTGGTCATCCCTCTTCGCAGCTGCCCGTCGAGACTTTCAGGGAGTTGACTCAGGTGCATACATCGTACCATATGCTTGAATTGGAAAGCCTAGTGCCGCAGCGGAGGACGTCAACTTGGCAGGCAAACTTGGGTCTAGACTACAGACACGAGTTGGAGGGTTATTGGCGGTAGTATAGACTGGTAGACTGTGAGCCTAGATGTCATTGACTGTTTTGTTGATATGTAGCAAGATGGTCTCACTATCCTGTAAAGAACCGCGTACAGTCAGATTTACTCTTCATCTTCCAAAATTGCAAGATATTTGTCTAGTCAAGATCAGTTTCTGCATAACTCAGAAGATACGACGCGAAAGTTAGGCTGTTACTTGGATCCACTTACTCGCAGCTGCCCAATGGCCGCCAGTTGCTTGGAGTCCCCCCTTGAGCGCCAACACAAGCTTTGGAACCGCTGGTTTTCTAGTTTCTCTGTAGTATGCCATACAGAGCCGTAGCATTGCGTAGAAGCAGTCGGCCACGAATGGACCAGCAGCCATCACACCGTAGGTCTCCGTGAGACGATTGAGTCGGATTGCAAACTCGGCAACCTGGCCGCTGAGTTCTTTAAGCCCCGAGAGCGCGATCTCCTGCAACTGGAGCTGTTGTGGTATTCCCACACCGGCAGGGTCGTCCACCTCGGCGCAGCTATGGCGATCGTAGAGAGCAATCAAGCCGCTGTAGCAGATCCCAACGGCCGAGCTGAATGGTCCAAACTGACGGTCATCCGTGCTAGCCAGCTCCAGAAGAAGCGCAAGCCGAAATGAGTTCAACACTTGGTGGAGCTGGATCCCCTCTTCGTAAAATTCCCTCATGTCGGTAGGCTTGGTGTTTATATGACGGATAACGAGTGAGAGAAGGTGAGAGGCTTGGCATGTTCGGGCAAACGGCGACGCAGCGACATCGGCACTCGCCGAGACCGCTAGAGACTGAATTGGTGCCTGCTCCTGCACAACGCTAGTCAGATTTTTCATGTAGAATATTAGTATTTAAAGGGCTGGATACGCTTACACCGCTCTCCCATAGAGTTTCGTCTGTCGGCAGAAGCTCCTCGCTCTTGGCTTCTTCCCGGCAAAAGGGCCGATGGTCTATGCCTACATTTGTATAACTATTGCGATAAGTTAGAAAGACAAGAGGATGCTTGGAGGTAAAACTGGAATAGATATACCGGTCAAGGATGTATATGGCCCACCAGACTCTTCGAACCTCTTCGAGCTCGGTCCACGATCCTAGCTCCTGTCAGTGGCCTCATCAAACCGAAAATTTGTTACGGGAATCTTCGCACTTGGAGGGGGGTGCAGCTGTGAGGCCGTCCTCCGATCATGATACCCGAGAGCATACCCCATTCTTGCACAGTTCCCAACGCTAAGGTAAGCTGCCGGGTATATTGCGTTTGCCACCTCGTAAAGCGCGATGAGGACAGACGCCTGAAGCGCCCTGAGGGTGAGAGCCCCGCTCATTTCGGCATACATCAGACATCTTTTCGTGCTTGAGTATAAAGCTGATATAGGTCTATCCTTGTCCACGGGCGAGCATAGCAATCTCATGGCAAGCAACAAAAGCAATATATCCATCTGTAGTTCAGAAATACTGGACATGAGCTGGTGGAAACGAGTCTTGGAGACTATTGGTCAACGGCAATTAATACTCAGGTCTCAGGACCGGAGCCAACCATCTTTCTCAGGCCGCTCACCAATTGGAAAAAACTCGTGTACCGAGGCAAAATATGCTTCTGCATCGCGGTCAAGGTGCCTCCCATCGACGAGGCTATCCAGGATGTCAGCCGGAATAAAGCCGGCGGCAGGTGTTATACCAGGCTGACGCCGACTGAACGTATCTGAATCGAGGAAAAACAGCGACAATGCTTTGCACGGCTCTGGATCCTAGAATCGCAATCAGTTAGTCCCAAAGGGCAAGCAATAATTCAAGGAGCTGAGATCTCTCAAGCATGTCGTACCTGCGGTCCACTATTCTGCCCGGGTAGCCCCTCGAATGGGTACTGACATTGCCGAAGGTGTCGACGACAAAGCTCGCATTTCGGCAGCTCGCGGCTGCACTTTCGTTTTTGCCTCTTGCAGATGGAGCAGGATTGCCGAGCGAGGCTACTAGTTCCCTCTACCGCTGAGTCCGCCATATGTGTAGGTGCAGAAAAAGGGTGACGAACAAAGTGATGCGCTTGGAAGATCGACGAGGCGATGCTGCCCGGTGAGATAACTGTGCTAATTTGGCGGCACGTGCGTCTACTGCTGATGCGGCTTACTAACACAGCGACTCGTTGCGAAAGTTGACCTTTGTTTCCACCTCATGTCACAGAACCACATTATGTTGTAAACCCGGATGTTCACTTCGCCTTTACAGTTTCTAGCTTTTGAAGACGAGCAGCGACCAATCTGTGCGCGGTATGTTGGCTATGACGCCAACGAAATAACAACGTAGCTGCATACGCCGCTTAGGCCACCACAGGAAACACGACAAAGATACACCGGAATCGCAATTGCCATTGCTTGCGCCTTTGGGCCGGCCAGCAGCTGTAGCTACATGATAGGCGTGTAGATGTATTACATTTAGCAGAGGCATTTAGATGAGGTTACCAAAAGATCAGGGGCTAGCTGCGAGATGATAGAGTGGAGCAATGACTCGCATTTTTTATATTCCCGCATACACGCGGAAAGTTCTGGCGCGTTCTCAGCTTTAATCATCTAAATAAATACACCCTGATATGGCGGACTGGAAACTTCAGCCTAGATGAGGGTCGACCTGCAGGGATCCGGGAGGATCATGTTGAAGCACGCGACATGCAGTGTCACATTAGTCCGAACTTAACTGATGGAATCGCGTGCTCTAAAGAAAAGTATCGTTCTATTCTATACTTTTTAAATTTTTTAAATCAACCTTTTTATCTTCTTTGATCATGCATCCCATAGGCAGTAATGCAACTTGACACTCAAGTCAAGATCTACTCGCGACGCACACTCGACGGACAACTCAGAGTATACCACTGAATATAATTGTAGCACACTAACGTTCTTTACGGGATCTATACTTCTGTGCCACTACCATACGTATTTCCCCGTGTATATTACACTTGCCCAAGAGTCAACGACCTAAGAGGCTAAGCATCGAACCATCCGAAATGAATGCGAGAAGCTAAAGTCTCGACAGACTTTGCCCACAAGCCTTTTATTCCCAATCTCAATAAAGATATCTTTATCCGAGCTATCTTCCAATTATTGACACAGAAATCATTCATTCCATAGCGCTTCAGTCGAGCCGAGACTATTAATTCAGCCCAATCCAGAAAGGGGTGGAAATGCGAGAATGTGTAGAGCTTTTATAGTGAATATTATTAAATACTAGGTCAACTAACAGTGAATATCAGTTGGCTGGGGCGTTGGACTGGGATACTGACCCCAGTACCATCTGCAACAGCGGAGAGACCTTGTTACCTGGATAGCTCGTTAGCGACATCAAGGTGGCACAAGAGATGTGTCCTTTACCTTTGACCACACGGTGCGAGTCATAATATTGATCAAGGAGCTCATTTGTACTTCGTCGGATTTCGGGCAAGAGATCGGGAAGATGGCCAGAGAGGACATTACGGAGGGTTCGGCGGAGTGGGGAGGCGACACCTTCGGCTCCTTTTCGTGTTCCTAGCCAGTCAAAGCCATTCATTGTATATTCCGGCCGGAAGTACTCCTTTGCGGCTCCATGGAGAGAAAGAACATCGTCGGATGCCGCATCTAGCTCTTTGATATGATCCCAGGAGGACACAAACAAGTAACGATTCTCAGGTACATCGACGAAAAATGGAGCACCGCCTGCCTATGCACGCTGATCAGTCAGCAAATAGATCGTAGCATTCTTGCTTCCTGGAGTATCTTCCGGTCTCTAACAAGGAAGAGCCAGGCATTGGCACGCCGTTTGATGGCAGATATTGGCTGCAGGAAAAGCGACCGGGCCCGTGCGGTGCTCACCGCATCATGCGTGCTCGTCGATGTAGATCGCGAGGTTACCAGCACCAGGGCGAATGCGACAGCAGCGTTACACAGTAGCACGACACCTAGACTGCTGGCGTTTACGTACTGTAGTAAGATGGTGGCTATAGCGTTGAGCACGGAATTGGGAAGTTAATACAGTCGTCATGGGAGCTTACACTACGTCATGTACCTTAGATACTCTTTTAAGTAGGTACTAGTTAATCGGCATACCCCTCAGATTATTTTGACCTTTATGTTCTCTCGAAGCCTCTTTGTGTCTCGTTCAGGCTCCTCGCATGTAAGGTACCGACCGATACTTGAACGCACGGTGCAGACAGCGCTCCAGAGCGTGTAGCTGTGGCGCGGCTGGCTGTAGTGTAAGCCCTCCCGTTTTGCCCGCTGCTGATTGCGCCCGAATGACCCGAGGGATGCACAGGATTCAGCTAGCATAAATATGAGGGGTGTCCAGACGCACGGATCGATTACATTCTAGGAATCAAATCCGCTTAGAACCGTCTACGAACATATTCGACATCTTCTCAGACGTCAAAGCAAGCCAATCACTCCTGTCACACACTTTTTTGGCATCCAAGGGACCAATCCAGAACCACACGTCTTTTTTCCCCCTCTTTCGGCAGGGGCAACGACCATGTCGTGGCACTTTGAGCTCCGTCACATTCCCGCACTTTTCTCAGCTTCGGCTATGACATTCGGTGGAATGTGGCCGCTCTTCGACCCTCGAGGCGCCCTACGCGAGTTCGGATTCCCGGCACGCATCGCCGAGGCCCCTGCCGCTGCGCCGGTACATGCGGTAGGGGCAGTGCGCACCACCGTGCTCGGCATGCTCCTGTTCATATACTATTCTCGTGGTCAGATGGAGGTTGTTGATACCATTCTTGCCGTGATGGGAGGCTACGCGGGGTTGGTAGACAGCTATGTTGTATGGAAGGAAGGCCAACGTGGCAAGGCCATTTTTCGGCTAGTCAGCTCGGGCCTCATCCCGGCTTGGGGGTTTGCTGGCTTGACGGCTGGTTCCTGATATGCCTTAGCTGCGTGTTCTCTGGCCTCCATGCGCTTACAGGGCAGCCGACTGCCGCCTTATCATCAGAGCGTGGGATAAAGCTTCCATGGCACGACAGTTTGCAAATGATACCTATAAGCGCCAGCATGTCTTACAATGCTGACTTAGTAGCCTAATGGTCTCTAATGGACATGATCTCCTTCGATAATGTATTCTTCTAAGTATGCGTTCAAAGGCTAAATTTATTAACATATTCTGTAAGGTACGAAGTGTTGCTCCAACTTACAAAACGCAAAACTCTTTGCAGAAGGGGCTGGTCAAAGCTCCCACTACTCCCATCGCACGTGGCATGGTTTGGGGGATGTGTACAAATTGAGATATACGACCAGTTCCAGCCGTGGGCCCGCCGCGACTGTGGCTGATGCGAGAGTGGCAGCACACAGCCTAGAATGATTGCCGTACCCGACTTCTCCGACGCAGCCAGAACTCCTCTTATCGATTGGTACCGCTCGTTGGCCTAAGACCGGTGGAATAGCCACAGATATGGCGCACGAGCGGCGTGCTAGGAAGACTCTCCGCACCCTAGGCCTTCTTTCGTTGGTGGCGCAAAAGGTGGCCTCGTCGCTGTTAACCGAGTCCAACGGTGTCCCGCCGGAGTATGTACCGCAACACCGTATGTAGCCACCGCGCCCGTCGCGTGTCCTGGATACACTGTCCTTGCGGAACACCATCCGATCAGGAGGGTTTCTGTGTCCGAAGCAGGCGTTAATCCAAACAGCGCCGCTTGTCTAGTTGCACTCCGAGAATCCCTCCCAGCCGCCGGAACTTCTTAAGCATGTCCGCCATACCACACCGGCGCTAGACTCACAGACTATCTCTAGGCTACCAGAGCTTGATCTAGACAGTCTAGCTATCTTCGATAGCTTTAGTGGCAGGCAGGTTACCCTAACCTTAGATGACAATCCTACGACCTACCCTTCTCATACTATAGTCGCTCGGATGTGGCGGACTTGGACGCGCAATGGGGTTGACGCCTACTTGTACAATCGCTGGTTGGGGCGAGAAAGAGTCGCAGATGCCAGCACAAACTCTCGCTATGATATTCGAGTTGGCTGCGGCTTAGCGCGTCTCTCACTTTCGCCGAGCTGTGAGGGGGGGACTCTTCGAAACCCTAGCCCCGGGCAGTAGATAGTCTCGAAGTCCTCCTCCAGCAGTTCGTGAGACGAGTTGCCGCAGTAATAGCGGCGAGGCCGTTTAGTCACAGGAGGGAAATCCGGCCGGCGCGATACACAATTTTATAAAGATGGGCGACACTACAGTCACCGCCAAAGACATAACGACATGGCGTCCAGCGGCGTCCAGGGCCTAAAAGGCGACGCAGAAAGAGAGGAGTAGCAGGACGCGGCGTTATTTATTCGGCGTCTTGTCTACGGGATATGTTCTGTAAATTCGCCGACGGACTAAGGGTAAATTACTGCCGTCCTCTGCCGGCACTTCGCCCTTATTGGCCTGCGGCGCTAGGTATGTACGTCCCCAGGAAGTAAACCTTGATTATTCGACTAGACCCAGGCAGCAGTTCACCGCAAATTTGGAAAGCTACAGTTCGCAACGATAGGAGTCACAGTAACTAAGGCAGGGCCGCTCGGCTCATTTCGCCTTGATGTGCACTGTAGTTACGCCGAGGCTAGTCTCTACGGAACAATTAAAGTACATACAATATGCACGCTGTGCCAGGAGGGGGCGAAGTAGGGATAGAGAAGAGACCTGGCATTCTTATTAGCGAGATTTCTCGAGGCTTGGTAACACCATGCCTCGTCCACGCCTAATGAAATTTAGTTGAGTTACACTGCAGACCCCCTAGGATCCTCTATAGGTATGCACAGTACACTAGTAGTACCGATCATTAGCCCGAGCAAGTAGGCAGGTATGAATTTCTCAGAGACTGAAGAAATTGGCCACTGTGAGAAGGACCGAGCAGAACTCGCGATTAGCAGGTTTAAATACATCGGTGATCTAGGGCTCTGGCTGAACTCCTGATGGGTCCTTAAGTTGCTGCCCTATCCGCGAATTTAAGAACTATGACCTTGCCCGATGAACGGGCGATCGCCACCATTGTACCCGCCACGGCCGATCTCCTAGGCCGATAGTCTGGAGGTAATCGGAGTATATCTTTTCTATTGCACGTAATCCAGGTGCCCTTGCCCTCTATTATATAGCCCTTCCATTGCGGCTGCTGTGATTGAGCAGACGCTTGGGTTGTTGAACCGAGAACAATGGCGCCGACGTTAGTGTGTAGAATCCCGGGAGAGTCAGCCCAGAGATGCTCGATCCATCCGATGGTCGCGATTGTATGTACACAGGCGCCTTGGAAATTCCAGAGATTGATCGTCTCATCGTACGATGACGATGCTACCAGGCCTTCGGGCAAGAATGTGACCGAGGTAACCTCGTGGGTGTGGCCTCTTAACGTCGGCAGGCATGTGTATCTTTTATCCCAGAGCTTGACAGTTTTATCCGCCGATCCTGACGCAAGTAACAGACCGTCCGAGGAGAATGCTACCGAGGTAGCTTGACGGGTATGGCCTCGAAAAGTTCGTAGGCAGACGCCTGTGCGATCCCATAGCTTGACCGTGCGATCCCCCGATGCAGAGGCCACCAGGCCATCTGACGAGAAAGTGACCGAGCTAATCCAGCCATCGTGACCGACTAGAGTCTGTAGACACCGGCCTCCATGATCCCAGAGTTTAATTGTACGATCGCTTGATGCGGACGCAATCAGGCCGTCCTGCGAGAACGCAACCGAGCTGACCCAGTTAGTATGGCCTCTGAGGGTCTGTCGGCAAACACCTGTCGTGTCCCAGAGCTTGATGTCACTATCACCCTCTGACGCGGACGCAAGAAATTGACTACCTGGGGCGAATCTGAGGAGGGATGTTGCCGAATTATTCGAGGTATGCGGACTTGTGGCTGTGCGATCCCAGAGTTTGATCGTCTTGCTAGTTGATGCCGATGCAAGTAGTTGACTATCTGGCGAGAATACTACTGATTGGGTGTAGCCAACAACATCTTTAAAAGTCTGTAAGCAGGCGCCTGTTCTATCCCAGACCTTGATAGTCTTATCATCCTCCGACACTGATACGAGGAGTTTGCCGTCTTGGGAGAATGCAACCGAGCTGACCCGACAGGTATGGCCTACGAAGGTCTGTAGACAGGTCCCTGTCATATCCCAGAGTTTAATGGTTTCGTCATTGGACACCGATGCGAGCAGTTGGCTATCTGGCGAGAATATGACCAAGTTGACCGTGTCGGTATGGCCCTTGAATATCTGGAAAAGATCGCCCGATCTGTGCCATAGCTTAATGTCGGAGAGATTCAGTACTGCGGCAAGCAGCTGACCGTCCGGAGAGAGCATAGCCCACCTGCAGTAACCTTTAGGATATTTGAAGGTGCTTAAGCACGCCCCTGTCCTATCCCAGACCTGAATTGTGCCATCGTATAACACTGTTTCGAGAAGTAGGTCGTTTGGTGAGAATCTGACCGCGCTGAACCGAGATTTCTGGCTCTCAAATGTCTGTAGACAAGCCCCAGTCCGATCCCACAGCTTTATCGTCATGTCATCTGACGCTGATGCGAGTAGCTGGCCATCACGGGAGAACACAACCGAGCGAACTTCGCGAGTATGGCCTTCAAATGTCTGTAGACAGACCCCAGTCTTATCCCACAGCTTAACTGTCGTGTCAAATGACGCTGATGCGAGTAAGTTGCCGTCGGGAGAGAATACAACTGAGCAAACAGTCCCAGTATGGCCCTCAAATGTCTGCAAGCACGCTCCCCATTGCAATTCTCCTTGATTGAAATATACCTCCATGGATGTCTCCCCTATAAATAACTTCCTCACTATACTCTCGGCCGGGCAGAAAACAATCGCCGAAGAGTATAGCTGGAGGGGGAAGTCATTTATTATTGATATACAACTGAGAATAAACCGGTTGGCATCGTGAAGTAATGTCTGTATAACCGTCCCGGGCTGGCGATGTAGTTAGTAGAATTCCCGCGGAGGCCAAGAGAAGCGTACCTCGACGAGGGCCTTTAGAGAATGGACCATAGTGATACTATCATACGCCTTGCCAAGGAGGCACAAAGCCTCAAGCCAGTGAAGAAGGTGGGCTTGTAAAAACACAAGTGCTCGATCCAGATCACGCACTTCGCTCTGCTCTAAATGATGCACCCAGTATAAGCAGGCGTATCGGGCATGGGCTGGGAGATGAGTCTCGACTTCGCTAGCGCCTATTTCTGACTGGCGGGCGCCCGGGACTCCCAGTTCGCAGATGTCTCTTCGGAGGTGGTCGTTCATAATTCGAAAGCATCCATCCACGATGTTGGCGTGGTACTGTCTTTCATTTATGGAGAACTCGTGTGTATGCTCTTGGTCGACGAGAAAACTGCGGAAAGATAGATGAAACATCCTAACAGGGGAGTCTATCTTGGAGGGGACGTTGAAGACGGAATGCAGAAGGTTAAGTTTGCCGGTAATCATCCCCTTGCGAAGATTGAGAAGTGCCGAGAGGGACGATACAGAGAGCGGCTCGGCAAGGAGGATAATTGGACCGACAATGTCGCGAAGTTCGCCCAACAGACGAGATCTTGTCGGCCCAACTGTCCCGGCAACCAGCTGGTTGAGCACAGGGAGGTAGGTTGCACCGAGGCGCTCAAGACCGGTGCCAGCCGTCGTTTCGAGATATTGTGTAACTTTTTCTAGCTGACTCTGAGGGTCTCCCACCAGATCATCGTCGATGAAGCGGCACAGTGTTGCCGCAAAGATGAATAATGGGACGGCTATGCGGACCAAATCTCCCAGTATGATCTCGCCGGGCCAATCTGATGGCAGTTGCATGTCTTCGGGCATTGAATTATTGTAATCTTCTCTGATCCTTCCAAGTTCATGGCTCAAGAATGCACCGATGTCGTGCTCGATTATGGGTGCCGATATCTCGTGAAGGACTATATTTTGATACCGGCCGTGGATTTGGGTAAAACCAAGGCGAATTGGCAACTCGGGCCGACTGGTGAGGAAGGCCCTAATACATAGCCGTGAATCTTTTAGTTGCGAGAGGAGATGGATGATACGCTTGATGTTGTCGTCCCCGTGGCATTCATCAAGAGCGTCTACAACGACGACCAAAGTTCGTGCCTCATGGACATTTGCCAATGGCTCCAAAATGAGCTTTGAAAACTGCTCCCCCAAGGCTTTCCTGTGAAGGAGGGGGTCGGCATCGAGCGCCGTGCGGATGGAAAGCGCGAGCTTGGGCAACTTCAAGACCAGCTGGGCAGCAATGGTTGTGAAAAACAAGGCAGCGGATCCTCGCTCGGCCTCGCCTCTCTTGAAGAAGAAGCTAGCGCCGAGAGCTCCACGTTTGCTAAACAATTCAGCAACTGTGCGGGACACCGTGGATTTGCCGGTACCGGCCATTCCGCTAAGCCAGAATATGGGTTTCCCTTCAGGGCTATCTGCCCATTCGCTTATGTCGCGGAGAAGGTCGACTCGAGTGTCGGGATGACACTTGGCGTTGTGCTCCTCGGTGTGACTGTCGAATGTTGCATCGGCTGCGATTGGCATGAGAAGCGGCTCCGGTTTTGCAACTTTGTTGACCTCCTCCAGCAGCCGCCTGAATGCGTTTTCCCTCCCCTCTCCATAAATAAGCGGAATCTGGACGCCGAATATGCCGAGCATCGCGTATGCTTTGTCTTCCTGGCGCGTTGTTTCGCGTTTTTCTATCCATCGCATTCGCTCCTGAGTAGTGAACTCGGACAGCGGGCTGCCCCGAAGCACCTCGACGGCGATTCCCGTCACTTTGCAGATATGAGGCTCCAGCTCTGTCCGGTTCCCGAGGTTCATCCCTTCTTTCGTGAAAAACCTGACTGAAACCGGCGCGATGAGCTCCTGGAGGGTCCATCCGCGGGTGAACCATCGGCTGTTCCGAAAGTCCGACAGCCAGGGCGGCTCTGATGACGGGTTGCTCATGCCCGGTGCAGGTACCGAAACATCCGCGAGGTAGACGTAGCACTTAGCTGCCTCGCGATACCAACGGAACATAGAATTGATAGCCTCGGAGAGTTCGACGCTGTTTGTCTTGTCGATGCAACAGGTATCGACCCAGCAGAACGGCAAGCCATCGCGCCAGGCCTGCTCGGCGCAGAATCGGATCTTCGCATAACCCTGCTTGTCCTTGGCAGTGCCGTCTGTCATGTCTTTGAACGTCACCTCCTCATCGCCCCATGTGTGCGAGAGTACGGCATATGCTGGCACATCGCTGATGAAGTCCTTCGTAAAGGTGATGTCGCCGGCGCTGCTCCGCTCCAAGAGACGCATTACATCGAATGAAATATCAAACTATTGCAACGCAGCGCCCGGCCTTTTGTAAGAGAGCTCGACGAGGTTGTGTATCTGCATCGCCTGCGTTTCGTAACCGTTGCCTCGGGCTGGAGGCGGGGTCGCGTAAGGCTGAAGATCACGGGGTCTAGGCTGCATATGCTAGAGTTGCCTGAAGTACGAGGCATTAGTTTCGAATGCAACGATAGAACGCACCAACCCTGGCATCTTTTACGACAAAACTTGGCCCCTGAGTGCTTGGGTTGAAATTTTTCTTGAATTGTATCTATCCTTCATCGTCTACTACGTGGTATATACTCCCTCTGGTCTGTATATCTGTGAACGAGAGCCAGTCCGGGCGGGGCTTAGCGAATGGGTTCTCGTTTTCTCGTATATGAATTGTGGCGCTCGATGCTGAGTTGATTCGCTCTTGGGTCTCGGGCCATGATGCTACGTAAAGATCGTGTCTTCGCCCTCAGATACTTAGGATTCGTCTGTTGAAATATAGCTTGGCTTTGGGATTTGTTCTGGCGCCCGCTGCTTGTCTTTAAATGTGGGGAAGATATGTTGCAGTAAGGTCTACGTTTGCGGCAGATAGGCGACGATGAGGACATCTTATGCGTCCTACCGATACCTCCTAGGTACCTATTTTCCACTTCGGATAATAGTGGGCCCGTTCCAACTATCTTCAGTGGCATAAAGTGCATCTTAAAGTGAGTGAAATCACTATCGCTATATCTGGCATAGGATATCGCATCCCATATGCATTTCTATCGCACTGTATCATCGAGCTGGGACACATTTTGCTCTAGTTCCGACAAGATAGAATCCGCTCAATATCTGAAATACATCGGTCTAAGTGAAGTACAACGGAGTTAACAGGCCCATAGGATTGGCCAGCCTACTCATATAGGGCCTACAGAACCTGGTCAATCAGCTTTCGCCGCAAGCACCGCGGAGTCAGGAGCAAAGATAGCCCATTCCCCATTCATGTCCGCCACCGTCAAGGACAATTCGTTCTCATCGCCCTCAAACTCAAGCTCCCCCACGCCATCGGTTACAAACTGGTTGGTCGCGGTGTCCAGCTTTCCAATGGCAAGTTTCGTAACATCAACGGCCTGCTTCGTAGCTTCGGTGTAGATATAATCCACTTTCATCGTATCGCCAGTGGTCGGGGGCGTAGCAGTGGAGATCAGGAACGTTAGAGGGTCGAGGTACTTCATGCCGGTGGGAGGTGTGATGGAGGCCATCTTGGGAACAACAGTTATTGAGTTGGAAACAGTGCTGTTGTATTCAGGCTCAATGCTTCCAACAACCTGGATAATTAGGCATTAATGACCTGGTTCTCTGCGTTTTATCCGCTCAGACTTCCCTGCGGCAGAGTGTAGGGCTTACATTTGTGGGCATGATCAACTTGATGAAGACATTCCCGCCCTGAACAGGATTGGCGGAACCAAAAAACCCGTTGGTTTTGATCTTTTCGCTTTCCTCTTCCCCGACTTTCACGACTAGGCTCGAGGCAACACTGGTGGCTACCGCAGTCGCGGCAGCAGTACTCGCGGCCGCAGTACTTGCGGTCTCCGCACTGGTTGCAGCGGCCGAAGTTGCTGCAGCATCCTTCTTCTTGCGTTTGACGATCGGTACAAAGTCTCTAGCATCCAGGGCAGTGCCCGCAACTGCAAGACTACGCACTCGGGGACCTCCGACGGCCGGTGCAGGGAGAGAGAACGAAGGGGACACCCCCAGTGCCAGCACGGCGATGGTGTATGACAATAAACGCATATTGGGCGAATATCTTGTTACCCGTAAAAAGAGATCTGTTGAAGCGAAAAAGGGAAGTAAAACACAGGTTAAGAAAAGAGAAAGAGTGTTTGGAAAGAATATAGAAGCGCCCGGCTGGTTGAATGAAAGAAATCAGAGCGGCACCAAAGTCTTAATATATCTATGAACTGGATAACTTAGGGGAGGCGTGTAAGACTGGCGCAGCTCCACTTCGGGCTAAAAGCGACTTGACAATATCCCAGTGCCGATTGTGCGTTTTGACTATATCACCAACCCCACTGCACCCCTACCGTGGTCAGACCACTCTGTATTCATTACCCCGTGGATGCAACAACGGTGCCTACTAAGCGAGGACTAAAGGCTTGGTGTTACTTGCTACATTTTCTGAGTTCTATATCAAGTTTATTGGAATATAAGCCTACTACCAACGTTTAGGACCACGATCATGCCGATCCGAGTGATTAAAGAGATCGTCACTGAGGGCTTTGTAGATCAAGTGACGCCTGGGATAAGAGAGGCGGCTACAATTAGCGAGCATTGAGGCTCTGTACTTGCTTCTTCGTTACGCCAATAACGCCAAGGGTACTCGGCATGCGATGACAAGACGAGGAGGAGGCGAATGAAACGAAGTTTCAGGCCTAGGACGCTGGGTGAGTTCAACATCGGCTTAGCGCCGGGCGTTACGGAGTGTGGTGCAGTGGGGAATTGCCGAGGGCTGGGCAACCCATTAGATGGCCTGAATCAAAGATTTCAGTTCTTGGCCGAAGTGGCTGTGGACAATTCACAGCTCCGAGAATGACTGGTCCCAGAGCGAAATTTGCTAGTCAGTCCCGCTGGTGCTTAGGTCGCGTCCGGCCTGCACTAATGCTATAAGAACAGGACAAGAAAAGGTATTATATCAACCTTGGCTATGCCGCAGTTTTGACATGACGTCCTCTAGAGGTGTTGGGACTAATTTTACGCGTAATGCTCCACTCCAAGTCTTGTTGCCAAGAGGCTCAACTCGCCAAGGCTGAGAGAAGGAGATCGGGGAGAGGGATCAAACAGGAGTGCGGTTGGCAAAACGTAAAAAATAGGATGCCATGGAGATGCCACTGGATGAATATATCTACGGGTTGAGATGACACTTCACTCTCGCGTCAAGAAGCCTGCCGAGAGACCTGCCCAGAGTTAACATGCGGCGTGGGAGGGAGGAATTCTCCGAAGAAAGCAAGAGGGCACGCGACCGTCTGAAATCCGTACATCAGCCACAATGCCACCGTGATGGCCCAGAAAACCTCCTACCAGCCAAGGAGCCAGTAGTTCGAGGCAATATCTCAACTTGGCGCCAAGAGACCTGCCAAAAGGTCTGAAACGGAGTTATTGATAAGTAGGGAAAAAAGTGCTCGGCAACGTAGCTAGACGCGCGGCCCTTCAGAATCACCCACGCCAGGTGCTGCGCTGCCGCGCCGTAACTGGTGCCCTGCTAGTGCCCTGCTAGCACCACTGAGCCTTGGCAAGTTTCATACCCACCCACATGCAAATGCTCAGTATGCTGATACATCCACAATACAGCTGCTCTCTCCACTCGGCTTTACGCCGCTATTAAATAGAGGCACATCACTATACTAAAAATACCCTCAGACGAAGATGCGTCCTCGGCACGGCTTAGATATAGGGAATCATATACCGAGGGAACTATCTTAACATTGGGCAGCGCAAGCGGCCCCTATCTAAATTTCATCCCGAATTTACTTCATTTGGCCCATAGCTATGCAGTCCTCGCGTTATATTCCGCGATGTCCTAACCCCGCGTGCTGAGATCTCACAGGTGGGCACAGCGCCTGCCCGCCGAGGTTGCTCAATATCACGATATTGCGTGTCTTATCCGTTAGTGGGATCATAAGACTGTCACAACCATCGAAAATTAATTCAACCTATCCAATAGAAAAGGATCCTGTATCTTGAGGTAGTCGGTGACCTATGGCGGATTGTCGCAAAGGATAGGCTCCGGGCAGGCTGTCGGACTCAGCTACCTTTCTCAAGGTACGCAGAGCCTCACGAAGTACAGCAGCGGAAGTACCGGTTTAGTGTGGCGAAACTGAAATGAACTCCAACTCACAAAAGTAGAATTCCGAAGGATTTTGTAGAGGAGCTAGTTGGTTGATTTGTATGACGGGTGATCGAACAGGCCTAAGCGTACAGGGAGACTAGCTTGGGTTGTTTGTTTGTCTGGAGATCAACCTGCCCGCAACTCCTACCAGCTAGTCACCTCTATTTAAAACCGCTTTTCTCCAACCACCGTGCGACCACTCCGTTGCCTTTCAGCGTTTTTCGCTGGTCTACCCCCCAAGTGTTCCAGGTGCTCTCGGTTGTAACCGTCTCACTTGTCTTCTCAGTTACCGTCGTGGACATTCTTGCGGCTCTGGAGGGAAACTCTACATGCGCACTGGCGGGCTGCTGAACGCTTTCGAGAGGACCCAGAACGGGATTGCTTATGTCCACGCCAGCGTAGGCTTGTTGGTTCCCGTATAGCGTGGATTCCGGCTTGTGGTTTCGTTGTGGGAGGAACCAGGATAGCCCGCGGCTGCTCCGTGCGTAGAGTGAAAGGAGTTCACCATTTTGCACCTGCTCTGATGTCGTTTCCGTGCCGGTTGAGATGGAGGGCGGTCGATTTAAGAATGAGTATGGCCGTTGCCCGAAGCTATTGATATCACCGGAGCTCGGAATCACCGGTAGTGGAGGTGAACCGGAGCTACCTACGCTGTAGTGGCCATAGGCAGCAGCGCTACAGTTTCAGGTGATCATGGTTAGTGCGCTTGAAATGGAGGAAGGCTATATGTAGTGATGACGGCAATGCCGCTAATGATGTACTTACTTCTTCTCGTCGATGTAATCATCCACTCCAGTAATATAAGCTGTAGGTGCGATAGAGGCATGAGAATCATACCCGGTGTATCTTCCATCTCCCATAATGTAGGAGGTCGTATCAGGCATCTGTCTCGATCGTCTCCCGTCCTCGAAGCCATTTCTATACTGATCTTCATATGCGACGGCTCTACTACGCCTTTTCCATTTGTACGCACAAAAGATAGCGACACAGAGCAATGCAACACCAGCTAATAACAGTTAGAAAGGTACGCTAGACCACTGTGCGTCGTGATGATACTCACCTATGGTACCCATAGCGATGCCAAGTTTGGTGCTTGAGTTCATGCCTTGCTCTTGTGACTTCTGTTGGCGGCTGCCATCGGGCTGGCCGGGACCATTCCCGCTCTGTGTAGCCAGAGATGACGAGGATGATGCCGGAACTGACTGTACAGTTGTAGGCAAGCTTGGCAGTGTTGTGAGGGATGTGATCACGGAAGCTGATGGGACGGATAGGACAGGCTGGAGTAAAGTGAGTGATGTAGCTTCTGATATTAACGAAGTAGTAGATTTGGCTTGGGTGGTCGACAACGTTGTAGATGGCAGTGTCACCGTCGGAGGCAGCGAGACCGAAGTCGTGGTTGAGGTTAGGGTAGTTAAACGGGTTGCTAATGCCGTGCTCGTCGTAGTGGAAGTCGAGAGGCTGAAGGTGGTTGAAGTCGGTGAAGGTGAATCGTCACCCGAATCATCTCCCGAGTCATCCGCCGAGTCGTCTGCACTCTCCCCGTCTCGTACAACGATGCGGAGGTCATCATGAACAGCTCGGCCCCATCTTCTTCCCCGGTGCCTAGGTTAAAGTTAGTACTTTACTTTTGCCGAAACACGTCGTGTTTACCGGCGAATCACTTTACCTCATGGTGCTAGGCACCCAGCCACATCAGCTAGCCACGCTGCGGAGGTATTGAGTCCGATGGGCACTAGAAAATGAAATATAAAGTTCACGAATCAAAAAAAATTTCAGCTCAGCTGTTTGTAGAGTGGATGAAGAAGAAAAACATAAATCAGGCCCGGCCTGCTCGAGCAACAAGTGAGGCTCCAGCAGCAGTAATCCGATATAAAAACATCTCTCCTCTAAGAAAATGATTTACACAATGATCATCCTCACCCCACTTACTTGGGATAGCTTGGCAGAGCAGGTTTTCCCGGTGAAACCATCCTTGAAAGAAGCCATCACACCCAATTGTGGCTACCGACAAGGCAGACTATGCCTTGCGACCCACCGGGGAGAGTTCCTAGTCTGGCAGATGTCGCGGGGTACTTGGAGGATTAGAGGTTGGTACGGGTGGCTCAAACGAAAACGAGGCAAGACGGGTGGGCTTTCCAGCAACTAGTGCCGAAGCTAGCCTCGGCTAAAACGCCAAGCTTTGACTCGTGCCTTGGATAGATGCTGTCGGAAGGCTCATCCTGAGATCAGTCGGTTTTATGTCTACTTGGCGAAGTCTTTGATGATGCATCTGGATAGGGGTAGTTGTGGGAATGGGCGGTAGATCGAATCCGTGGGAACGCACGTACACAGCAAGCGAAAATGGTGGAAGCACTCATCCTTCAGGGTTTAATTTACACACGTGGACAATCATGAGGACGGCAAAAATGCAGTAATTGAACACCGAGGTGTTTCCTCCAGCCTTGATTCTGGTCTCACTCTAGCCCAAGGGTCCCACTGATTCGCCCGGGCGCAAGCTGTTGTGGGTCGACTACATGGCACCATGTCGGGGATCAGCCCGGGGTGGATACCAGTTGTCTCTGTTCGGAAGGTGTGCACGTGTCCATTGCCATCGAGAAGGCTGTCTTGAAACAGCCTGTAGGGCCTTGGTCCCCTGAGTGCGCTCTTGTGGGCCGGCACCTGCATCGTCCTCCCTTGTTGCGGGCCAAGCAGTATCACCTCAGCGGCTAGAATGGATATCTGACGGTTAAGCCCAAGGCTGACAATCTTGGCTCGCATAGTGATGTTGTTAAAAGTGGAAACAAAAAGTTGAGACGAGGAGAGATAAAGGCATCCTGATCCCTGCCGCGTCTCGCCCGTCCAAGAGACCCCAGTTGCATAGCAGAAGGCGTCTAGCCGATGCGGATCGCACTTGAGAAAGGCACAAACCCAGCGATAGAAGCAATTGAGGTAGCCCTAGCCGGGACCTACCGATCAGCTGAACGCTCAGACCCTCGAATAGTTGATCTGACCCATGCCGACCTATCCGAAAAAAAGTGGAGAGACCTTGGTCCAGGAGCGAAGTGATTTAGCAGGGCGAAATTACGGGGGGTCGCGACGCTTGTTTTGGTCTCTGTTGGAATCGGTCAGCTTGTACGCTGTTGGCCGCCCTCACCCACTCTATCCCGTTGAGGTTTTCAACTCTCATTTAGGGTAGCACTGTGATGAAGAGTTGGGTGCCGAAAGGTTAGCCGCCGATCAATTACAATAGACAGAAGACCTGATCTCGCAACTTCTCGAAATTTTGGAAGAACAAGACCTTGCCTTTGGACATAAAAATGAATCCCGCGATGGTTGGTCCACGAGGGGGTTACAGAGTGCCGTCCTTCAATCAACCAAACTCCTGGTAGCAGCTATCTTGCCGGAAAGAATATTCGAGGTAGCCCGTGCGGAGAAGTCGTTTGTTTACGAAAGAAGACCACTGTTACCCCCCCTCCCCCCCTTCCCTCCCAATTGGCTTCTCCGCATTAAAGCCCGCTTACCAGCCTAGGTTGTTCTTACGTGTGGGGAAGCCAATGTCGACGCACTGTTCGTTTCATCCCCTCCTTCGTGAAATTAACCCGTACACCTCTCCCGAACAGTCGCGGTAGTTTCTGGTGACAATCGGCATCAACCCACGATGCAGCAACGCAGGATAAGCGCACCGGTTTCTAGCCAGCTCGCCGGCCCTGGCCCCGCCGCGAGCTCGGCCAAGGATGTCGCCAGCGCGGGCCTCGGCAAGGGCGATGACGTCGACAAGAGTCGTGCCAAGCTGAATCCGCTCACCTATCCCAAAAGTGACGAACCATTTAATGAGGAACTCTTCCGGAACCCAACCGCTGAGTACCGCGGCTGCCCGTTCTGGGCCTGGAACACTAAGCTCAACAAGGAGCAGCTGCGGCGCCAGATCGACGTGTTTGAGGCCATGGGCTTGGGCGGCTTCCATATCCACTCGAGAGTTGGCCTCGACACCGAGTACCTTGGTGCCGAATTTTTAAACCTTGTCGAGTTCTGTGTCGACTACGCCGAGAGCAAGGGCATGTTGGCAGCCCTGTATGACGAGGACAAGTGGCCAAGTGGCACCGTTGGGGGCAGATTGACCGAGCAGTACCCAGAGCACTTGGCTAAGCATCTTCTACTCACCCCAAATTTCAAGGATGATACTCCACAACAGTGAGTATGCTCCGGGGGATCCTCTTGCAATCACACTTGCCTTTAGTAGGCAAAGAAGCTGATTATGACTAGCTACCTGGTGGCTCGGTATTCGATCAGATTGGACGACAGTGGTTGTCTAGCATCAGCCACAGTCCTAGATCGAGACCAAAACCCGGCTGACGGAGGGGATTTATGGTATGCATACGTCGAAAATATCGGAATTTTCGGCTACCGTTATGTGGATACTATGAGCCGACCCGCGATTAAGCAGTTCATCAAGATGACACACGAGCGATACAAAGCGAAGGTTGGGAACAGATTCGGCAGCACCATCCCTTGCATCTTTACAGACGAGCCGCAATTCTTTTTAAAAAGAATGCTTCCAGACCCAGCATCGAAAAGCGATGTGCATTTGCCTTGGACGACCGATTTCCCACTGAGCTTCAAGCAAGAGTATGGCCCACAAGCAGACATACTACGAGACCTACCACAAGTGGTTTGGAATTTGCCATCCGGAAAACCGAGTGCCGCTCGGTGGCAGTTTCACGATCATACCTGCGAGCGCTTTGTTTCTGCTTTCACGGACCAGATTGGCGCGTGGTGCGCCAAAAACAACCTCATGCTCGACGGCCATATGCAGATGGAAGATACGCTCTGGTCCCAGACGGCAGCTATTGGCGAGGCGATGCGATGCTACCGGGGCCAGCAAATCCCGGGAATGGACCTGCTGTTCGACGACAGGGAGTTTAACACTGCTAAGCAGGTCTCTAGCGTGGCCAGGCAGAAAGGTAGACGAGCTGCAATGAGCGAGCTCTACGGCGTCACGCATTGGACCTTCACGTTCGAGGGCCACAAGGGGTGCGGCGATTGGCAGGCGGCTCTGGGCATTACCTTCCGGGTGCAGCATCTTGCCTGGGTGAGCATGGCTGGTGAGGGCAAGCGGGATTACCCGGCATCTATTGGCTACCAGAGTCCGTGGTGTCTTGAGTACAGCTACATCGAGGATCACTTCGCACGCGTCGCCATGGCTCTGACACGGGGTCGCTCCGTCACCCGGGTCGCCGTCTTCCACCCTCTCGAGTCCTATTGGCTCAGCTATGGACCCGAAAGTAGCAATGGTGAGGCACGTTGGAGAGACCAGGCCTTCCGTGAACTTACCGACTGGCTTCTGTTCGGTCTGGTGGACTTTGATTTCGTCTCTGAAGGCCTACTACCCAGCCAGTTTCGCGGCACACACGGCAAGAAGCTCCATGTCGGTGAATGCGCTTACGATGTGGTCATTCTACCGAATCTGCGGACACTTCGTTCAACAAGTCGAGCCATACTTGGGCAGTTTGCGCAAGCAGGCGGCAAAATTTTCGTCGCCGGTCAGCATCCAGAATTCGTCGACGCCCAGATACCAGAACGCCCTCTGCGCATCGAACTTAGCCGAAGTCTGCAGTGGGACCGCAACGTCATCCTCGCAGCCCTCGACCATTATCGGGATATCAGGATCATATCGTCGGAGGGATCTCCGGCGCACGAGTCCAGCAACCTCCTATATCAAATGCGCGAAGATGGGGCTGAGCGCTTCGTCTTTATTTGCAATATCGATCGAAACTCTCTATTTTCCGGTCATGTCCAGCTCAAGGGGGCTTGGGATGTGCAAGTCCTAGATACCTTGGCTGGCAAGCAGCATACCCAGAGGGCTACACAAGTTGGGGGGTGGACGACCTTTCCTTATAAATTCGACGGCTGCGCGAGCCTCCTCCTCCGACTCAAACCTGCAGATCTTATATCCCACGTCAACCTCCTTACCGTACAGAGCCCTAGCAGATGCAAAAATCCGACGGAGACCCAAGTTCAAATGGGAGATATCAACTTCTCTGAGCCAAACGTCTTAATGCTTGACATTGCAGACTATAATATTCAGGGTCAAGGCTGGCAGGGGCCTCAAGAGATCCTACAGATTGATAACGACGTACGAGCACGGCTTAGCTTGCCACAGAAGAGTGGCGGCTACAAGCAGCCGTGGACTATACCTCAGTCGAAACGAAAGCCGGTGTCTGATGTCCATCTCAGGTTTCATTACGAAATCATTGGCGATATCCCTTCCCATGCTTACCTTGCTATTGAGATTCCAGAAGATTCCGAGATAAAGAACAATGGTGTTCTCCTCAACCTCTCTGTCGGAGCTAACGAGTGGTGGGTCGACGAAGATATCACGAAAGTACCTATCCCTGCAAGAAGCATGAAAGTTGGAGTGAATACACTTACCATGCAAGTCCCTTTCGGCATCTTGACCAACCTCGAGCGACTCTACATCCTTGGCGACTTCTCCGTCAAACTAGATGGCACCAAGGCTGTCATGCAGAATATGGATATGTCCCGCGTTGGCTGGGGCGACATCACAACAATGGGACTCCCATTCTACGCCGGCAATGTATCATATGAATTCATCTTAGTGGTGGACAAACAGTCAAAGGCTGTCTTGTCCGTCCCCGAGTTCTCGAGCCCCGTCTTAGCGGTAGACCAGCTCGTACAGGGTGGGTGGAAACGCAGGGGACGGATAGCGTTCCAACCACGCCAACTCAATCTTGGTATACTTGAGGCGGGTGTATACACCTACCGAATTACCGCATTCGGGAATAGGTACAACGCGTTCGGGCACCTGCACCTCCCTGACGGCTCTCGTGACTGCAACCCTGACATGTGGAGAAGTATGTACCATATTTGCTCCCTTGTTCGCCCCATTCATTTCCTCTTTACGGGCATGAATTAAGCAAGAAGATATGCTAAATAATCGTTACAGCCAAGAGTCGGGCGTGGACCGACGAGTACAGAATCAAGCCGATCGGGGTATTGAAAGCTCCTACCGTGCTTCTTACGGAACTCGACGACTTAAGACTCGAAACGGAACAGGTGGACGAGACTCCAGCGGAACCGGGTCAACAGGACGGCTGCAGCCCCATGTCGGCACAAAGCTCACCAGAAAGCCCGGGGTGGGTCATAATCGACTGTGACACCATAGATCATTTTTAGAATATTACTACTTGTATGAGATCCCGCAGCATTCTCCCCTATCACGGCAATCGGTTAACCAAGTAAAAGGCGGCGATCTTGTGTGGATAAGATATTGCGTTCTTAAAATTGGAGAAATCATCAGAATTCTGAAATAATCCACACAGCACGAACAGATAGCAAGTGCCTGTGATGTAGTATGGCCATGATAAGTTAGCTTTCCAGCACCGTTAATGGAACCCCTGGCTGTGTACACACGGCGTCAGTGGGGAATGGTATTTGTATCCCGTTCCATTGTAGCAACCTCAATGTAGGCTGGCTGGCATTGACAACCTCCCACTGGCCTACCTCACTAACTCGTGAGAGTGTCTCTAGATGGCCACGAGCGATGAGGTATGCCGGGTCTGGGTTGGGATTGCCAGTGCGTGCAAATGTGCTCCAGTAATCGACGACGAGCTGTTGAAACGACCTGTCTAGCCCATCACGGTCGGGACGCCCGCGGCGAGCTACTGTTGCAAAAACCTCCATCTGTTCACTGCCATGGCCCTTGTAGTACTCTTGGTCCGGGTCACCGTTCAGACGCTCCGGAGTTGCCCTATCTGCCCGTATCCCACCCGGTCAAGAACTGCGAGATACGTCTCATATTTTGTGGGATCTAAGGCGGGCCGACTACTTCCAGGGCTACTTAGATAACATCTTGGCAGCCCGCATCGAAGATGGGGTCAATGTCACAGGAGTATTTGCTTGGTCTATCTTATGAGCTACATTTCAAGGGAAGCTAAACCATCTTCTACGACCGCGGCGCTAACTAGTGAAAAGCGACAACGTCGAATGGGGAGCTGGCAAGAGGGCAAAATACGGCTTGCAGTACGTCAATTACTCCGACCCCAGGTTAGCACGCACGCCAAAGGCTAGCGCCTTTCAGTTTCTCGATTGGTTCAAGTATGCCCTTACCGGACCTGATGCCACAATTTCGACTGACATGACATAAGCTGCATGGAGCGGCTGAGGTATATAACCGTGTATCACATGTCTGACACGTAAACCCAGGAGCTTGAAAGGGTTTCAATTCTACTTATTAGTTATATGAAAAAAAAATATCTTAGTTTTCGAGTTCAATGTATGGTGAATTGAGTTGACCAAACTTGAGTGGGTTTGAGTTCCACCTGGAACTCAACTATATTCAACCATTCTCAACCCTGATTTGAGAAAGATATTACGATTTGAATGCACCCGCGTTTGTGCCTCCACAGATGAATGCCACCAAAATTATGAGCAGCTTTCTCGGCGTATGGACAATATGTTTTCTGCACTAGTGCATTATTTGGAACAAAGCAAGGGCTATTTAAAAGGCCGAGACCGAGCTTGCGCGTTCCTGAAAACTTGGTCCGTTTACTGGATTGCAAACTGCTGTAACGTCTTAACTACTACGGGGCCTATCAGTCCGAACCCAGCCCACGCAGTTTCCGAGTAAAGTGCTGGGTTGTTAGGCGCGATACCAGCTGATGTTAGCTCTTCGAGATTCGCCTTGACAGCGTTAAAAAGGCTGCTCGAGACTTCAATCTTGATGTAGTTCAAGCCCGGAATAACCAGATCTGTAATGTCGGCAATAGCCTCTGCGGGGTCTACCGCTGGCACTACCTGACCATTAACCCACGCTCGAAGTGTGCTGAGAACTGGGCCGAAACTTATGCTCGTTACAACTGATCCATTCCACGCAGGTAGGTTAAAGACAGACTCGTAGGTCCCAATTCCGCTGATCTGCTCCGCACCAGGGATGTTGATCCACGTAAGAAGCGTTTCCAGCATGCCTACTTTGACGATCTTCCGCGTGCCCGCGACGTCGAGGAGATCAGAGGCTGGCTGGTAGGACTCGATGGTGAGATTCCATGCATGGATAGTCAAGGTGGAGGGAGTTGATTGACACAAGCTGGGTACCGCAACGGCCTTCCGAGCACCATCCGGCATTACCACATATGCTTGCTTGCCATCTGAAACTGTAGCTCTGATCTCACCATCCACAAGCTGCAATCCTGCAATATTGGAGGACAATGCTGACACATGGGGGATTTCTCCCTTCCCGGGAGTGAAGGCTAAGAGCATTGTCTGGTTTGCCGATAGCACAAGCGAAATCTCCAACCCAGCACTGCTTCGGTTGTATACTAGCAATGGGGATTGACTTCCAGTCCAGGCGTCTAAGACGTACGGATAATAAGCCGATGGAACATCGAAGATGATGTTGAAAGATGCCTTGGGTCCGCGGTTCAGTAGGAAGACTATCTCGAGATCAAGGGCCTCGTCGGACCTCCAGAAGGTGTAAAGCTGACTTGGTGCATTATTCGACCTGATATATGTTCTTGGCATGACTCCGGCATCTGAGAGAGTTGAATGGGAGAACTCCGCCGCTGTCAATACCTTGACGTTGGAGTATTGTGTCGTGACGTTGGCCATATTCCCTGAGACGATGGACTGCCCAGAAGTACCGACTGTTGTGTTGGGAATATTTCCTACAATGAAGATGGGTAGGCCAGTGCTTGCAAACTCCAGTAGTCGAGCCGATGCGGCTGGAGTGATGTACGCTTGGTTGTACAATACTAAGGCTTTGTAAGACGGCCCACCGACCGCCAGTAAACCGTCGCTGACATTCGCGTGTGTCGAAAGGAGGTTTTCCGGCCCGAGATATTCATATGTATACCCTTAAATTAAAGTTAGACGTAACCCGCGAGAAGCTTTGGTGGACTCCCATACCGGCTGCACCAAGATCATGCCCATCATAGATATCCGTGGCTTTCCAGGGGTCGCTCCAATAATAAAATGCTAGGTCGATTCTTGGAACGCCCACTTGAAGGGCCCAGTTGTTTCTGGAGGTATACAAGAAACTGTCGTTGAGATGCGACCACGCGGGTTGACGAGGTCCCCACATCTCCGTGTAAGTGTACGCAAAGGTAGTGAACCCTGGCCACGTTGTTCCGTAGTAATTGCCCTCGTAAGGGAAGCCGTGTACGACCATCTTATTGATCCCTGTCGCCCAGCCGTTTTTGAACAGCAATAGCAATTGAGGAACTGTCAGAGAGTAGGCCCCTACCTGCACCGCTCCAACTTCGGTCGAAATAAACGGAAGACCAGCTAAGTGCGCTGCACCTGTGAATTGGCGGTATAAGTCCACATCATCATTAAACCCGAGTGACTCGAGCTCTGGAACATCGACTTTGGGCACATCGGCAGACTTCACTAAGTTAGCACCCACATTTCACATGAGTTGCAGTCGGTCAATTCTCACCATGTCAAGAGGCAAATTATATGCAGGCTGGCAAGAATGGCCCAGGTTGTAAGAGCTTGCCCAATTATGGTAATGCTCAAGATATTCTTGATACCCTTGATTGAGGACTTTGCGATAGTCTTGTGCGTACTTGCCTCCATCTGTTGGATAGACCGGCCCAAAGGTGTAGGTATCGTTATATGGCGGGAGATATCCGTTCCATGCATTGCTCGAGTGAAACAGAACCGGAAGGTACGGGATGATGCTATAGCCGTGTACTGTTTCAAATTTCTCTGTGAACCCAGGAGTCCACCAGAGCGCTGCCTGCATTTCCATACTGTCTTCCCAAGCTTCCAACTGTCAGCGACTATAGTCTGCAAATCAAGGGACGAGGCGGGCTCACAATACGTTCCGTATTTCTCCACCGCAGTTTTGGTAAGCGGATCATTGAAAATATTCTGGTCCCAGAAAGCTGTCGTTCTTTGTGCGCCGTCAGCGCTAAAGTGATCGACCATCCATGAACCATTGCTAATTGCCGTCGTAGCTCCAGGCCCACCGATACAACTTCGCTGGTTCGTGTACCGCTCATAGAAAGCAAACAGTATCCAAGTACTATTCCCCTCGGGGGCAGTCCAGGTAATGCTTCCGTTCTTCACCTGACCGCTCAAGTCCCTGAGGCTGGTCTCATTCAAGACACTTTGGTAGAAATACTCGCCCAGGTTGATGCGATAATCTAATTGTGCGGCAACAACAGCGTATAGCTCATTGCTTCCCCAATGTTCAAGAGGGTTCATAAAGCCGGTGAGAAAATTGAAATCCGAAAGAGGTGCCGGCAACTTCCCGCTAAAGTTATCACCTCCATGGATCTTTGCAGTACCATACACTAGCTCCTTGGCAAGCCCGGGTGTTTGAGGTTCAGATGGAACACCTTGCCCTTGGTTTGCTCCTAGGGCGAAGTCGAAGTCGAGGCCGAGTTCACCTGCAGCATTCAGAGCCGTCTGGAAGAGCGACTTGAATGCTGAGGTGCCGAAGCCATAGATCGACCAGTTGGACGGCAAGTCAGAAGGATCTCCTAAGCCGTAGTTGTAATAACCAAGGAATTCTACCCCCCCTCCGCCAATGGCATGGATGGAATGGATGTCCTTGGTTACTTGTGACGCTTGTACACTTGCGTCTGGTAGCCTAAGCATGTCAATACATACATGTTTCGATTGTGACAGACAGACTTGAGACGTACCAGTATCGGAATTTTGGCCGAGCCGCGATAGGGGGATTCATGAAGCCATCCAGGGGCCATTCGGTTAAGGAGCAATGGCCCAATGCCGAGAGCAGGACCTGAAATGGGATATAAAGAAGGCAGAGAGAAATTGCCTGCATTGTGAAGACACGATACAAGTCAGGAAACAGCTGCCAAAGTACCCTGGCGCAGCTCCCCTCGGATATGGGCAATCCCTCATATTAAATAACTGCGTAGCATTCCCCAGACCATCAAGTTAGCTACTGATCTACCCAATAATATCTACAGGTTCTGTCCCCAGCGCCCCCCCCGCACAGAGATGCCTGCTTCTCCACATTGATACTATGCTGTGACATGAGTCCGAATGGGTCACCTTACAATGGTAGCAACTACTCGGGAGAATGAACCGCGAGACTGTCGCGGGAATATATCCGTATTCGCTCGTACTCGGTTGCATCAAGCAACCTAGACCCCTCGTCCCACCAGTAACCCCACAATCTCGGCATTACCGTGGCAGGAAAAGAGAGAAATCATAGGGTCGTAGCCAGGTTGGAGGCCATAGGCTCCGTGGAAGGGCAAGCGAGGTCTATACGATCAATCCGAGAGCTCTCGTTTATTCTCGCTCCTATGCTTCCATCATATACCCCGCATTCTTTAGGGTTAATTTTGCCGATTTCAAGCTTCTACCCCGCCACCTATTAAAAAAAGGTGGACCTTAGCATAGACGCTTTTAAGTAAAATATATACTATGGCTCAAGAGATATGGATAGGTGGTCCACGTCGTGCGATTGCTTCATGTGCTTGGCATAAGTCCTCGTATACAGAATCCTTATTTGACCCGGAAAAAGCCCCGTAGATCAGACAGCGCAGCCCTGTCCCAAGCCTACTATGGTTCCCCTTGACCGCCCTAGCAGGATTTAGCAGGCCACATAATGACTGTGGCTGGCTAGCTGACTGATGCATGTGTAGGCGGGCTGGTGCGTTTGCGCCTGTGTGAGTGGGTTGTCTGCTAAGTGCTGCTATTGACGGATGTCCGTTTGCAGGCTCTAGTCCTTATAGGCTTGTCCATACTCGGGACCAGATGCAACGCATATCTTCGTCCCTCAGCCTCGTCTTTTCCCTCCTCTATCGGCAGGGCAGAGAACGAGATGATGTGAACAAGATCACCAACATTAACTATTACGCGTCCCCAATCCACCCACTCTATCGATGTGCGTGGAGACCGCGCCCGAGATGAACTAGTGGATCTGGAGCTTGGGCAGAGCTCGGGAGCGGGAACGCACGAGGACGAGAAGCCATGGGCTTCGGGGAAAGTATTGTGTCGTTCTCCTAGGCGACAAAAGAGTAGTAGGCATTTACTAGCTTCGAGATTATTTCGCGATTATGTCACGCTCTGCTTTCTCCTCTTTAGAGTTGTTTTATTTCAGGCCGACTCGTGAAATAAGCCATGATTTTCTCTGTTTGACAGCAGTAAGAATCGGGATGTATTTCGGCGATGAGCAGTAGCCTTCATACAGTATTTATTTTGAACAATTGGCCATTTACTTGTATAACGGCCTCCTTCGACTCTATTTTGTGTTCCTGCCGCGCTATACATGTTACCTAACACGCGATTCCGTTCTTGCCAACATGAGAACAAATGTACAAAGCAACTACGCAATTTTTGGGTTGAACTTCGATCTGAAGCACCGGCATGTTGAAACTGGCGGATAATACTCTTCGCATACTACTTAGGATCATTTTGCGAATGTGTCAAGAATCATGAACACTAAACCGTTACTTCGAAAGCCGCCCGCATTTGAGAAACGTGCCATGGCAGAATAAAGGAACCCTAATGACGGCTTCAGAAATTTGATTGACTGACCGGACTGTGCTGACTCTGTTTGCTTGGCCAATGTTAGCCCGGGACAATAAAGGACTTGGCAGCGGTATGCAAGTGCTTGCCCACCCTTAACGGCTTGTCACTGTCAGGCGACGGCAAAGTAGCCATTTGTTGACATGGACGCATCAGGAAACCATCCGGGGTGCCAAGCAGCTCTCTTAGTCGCTTGGCCGAAGCCGCTGTCTTCCGTTAACCTTCGATTGAATAGAGGCAATATATAGGTCATAGCATTGGAGTTGGTGCTGGCGCCGGTATAGGCTTCGGGCGCATTTTAGGTACCATCCCCTGGGAGGTGAAGCCGCTTGGCCTATATATAAGACAGTTAAATTAGCTGGCATGTAGCCTAGATCCGGCAGCACTGAGATTGCGGCAGCTATTGGCCACTGCTGCGCATTCCGGCCTGGACCCACTTGCCCATGCCAGACAGCAGCCGATCGCAGAGGTATTCTGTCGTTTCTTACCATTTATTTAGACTCTAGAAGCAGCCCTTGGGAGTATGTTCGCCGCGGTGTCAGCCTTATTGTTCGCACCGAATGCACCATTTGCCTCCTCCCAAACTCGGAAATTTGTCTTCCGACGCTAGAACCCTACAATAGTGACTATCACAGTAAGCCATGCGCATGGTGCCGCAACATGCTCAAGGTTGTGCCATTTAGCGTTTAGCATATTTATCATTAAACCAACTATAGATTCCTCTGTCCCGCTTCTCGCTCATTCGGTTTCCTTTGTGCCATTACTGATGCTCTGCTATATGAACTGCAGCTTATGAGCTGAAGTCTCTCCGAGTCCAAGCCTGCTGGAATTGCGCTTCTTCGAAGGGGTTCAGGTCAATCAACCCCGTCTTACTGTGGTTGCTGCTGCTTGGTATGGTCTGGGCTAGCCCATGCCGAAAATGCAGAAAATGCGTTGGTTGCCAAATATGGGTTCTTCACGGCCGACCACGCTGTTTGTTACACCTACGCAACTACTATCATCGTGGAGGCAGCGTCGACGACCCAATCACGACGATTACAACCCAGTATACAAGCACCGGTCCTCTGTCTAAACCCAATTCTCGCAAGAGTGGCCACACCCCCGAAGCCAGAAACACAGGCGCTTGTATTAGTAGTTGCACGCTGAATAGCCGCCCTAGGGCGGCTGGGGTAGACTATGAAGTAAATAAATAAATAAGTGGTGTGTCCTAAAACGAATGGGTGTCTTAGGGCCGAGGCTTGTCCTAGGATAGAGGTTAATCCTCTGACAGGTAGTATGTCCTAAGACGGTAGTTTGTCCTGACAGGTAGCTTGTCCCAGGACAGATAGGTGCTAAGACAGAGGTTTGTCCCCGGGCAGGTGGTTTATTTTATCCGGGGACAGGTGGTATATCCTAGGACGTATAGGTGTCCGAGGACAGAAGTTTATCCTTAGACAGATATTTATCCTAGCAACAAGTCGTTCCACCAGCTCTAGAGCATAGTGACGTCACGCACCGTCGTCCTCTAATCCATAAGCAAGCGGTCAATTTTCACCCATTTTACCACCCCATACTTTTACATACTATTTCCTCCGCTAAAATACATACAATACTCTCAAACGAAGCCAAAGTAATTATAATCCTTGATGCTCTCAAAAGTGACCGAAGGGGGCATTTACGGTCACTCGGATCTACGGCGTTTCAGTGACTACCCTACGTCGCCGGCGTGCCGGTATACCTTTCACGACGCCGTACTATACCGAACTTGCGTAAGCTCACTGATTTAGAGGATTAAACGCTTGTTGAATATATAATCGGCCCAGGAACGCCAGAATTTCTCCTAGACTTACCGGCACGAAGTTGCTCCAGTGTCCACTGCCTTCTGGATGATATACCGATTCCAAATGCCGCTACGGTCAGAGACAGAGGTCTTCTATTATTACAAGGAGACGGATTTGCGGTAGTTCAAAGACTTGAGCTGAAACCTCCTACTTCTAGGAGGGGAAATCACATTCGCTACCTTGCTAGGTCACACGCTGTCCTGACCTTGACCGATGCACATGAGTGAAAGGCTGTAGAGCCTTTACAACAGCCTCGATAGTTTCTCTTGTGGTAGTAGAAAGGATCGACAGATTAGCTCCCGCAAAAACTAGTACAGGTTCTGTTAAGTAATTGCACATTTTCTCATTACATTCAGCTAAATTCATTGAAATGAACCCAATGTGAAGCCACAGCCCCAGCAAACTGTTAGGGCTTTGTTGCATCGCGCCTTGGGCCAGAAAGTTGTCGTACGCACGACGAGGATCGAGGCTAATCAAGGCTTTCTTCCCCAGACAATATAGACGGGCAGGTAAAGATGGATTTCTGGGTTCTTGAAATCATTCTTCACCTTGGCTTTGAACACTTCTATTTCCAGTTTATCCCATCCAAGCACGCGGGAGTAAATTCCATG
The DNA here is from genome assembly GCA_021432635.1 of Thozetella sp. PMI_491. Taxonomy (NCBI): domain Eukaryota; kingdom Fungi; phylum Ascomycota; class Sordariomycetes; order Chaetosphaeriales; family Chaetosphaeriaceae; genus Thozetella; species Thozetella sp. PMI_491. The sequence goes on from MU270075.1 coordinate 277,261, forward strand.
TGTGTAGGATTCCACGACCTGTAGCTGCTGCCAATACTGCCACACCCCAATTTCCTTCAATTTTGGATCTTTGGGCCAAGGTCCGATCGGAAACTGCATTGGATTGTCAGCTTTTAATCATCAAGATTGGGCTTTGAAAAACTCCAGGCAGCCAACCTTGTAGATTTCTTGATGTATGTCCACAAAGCCGGCATTCTCCATTTTTTCTTTCCACTGAGACACGCTGTCCAGAGGCTTACCAAACTTCCTCGAGCCCTCAAGCATACTCTTTATCCAGCGCTGAGCGCTGGTGGCTAGGTGGGCTGTATCGTCGTCGGAGAGGAAATATCCGTCAACCGCCTGCATCTCAACATACCCGCCAGAGGACAAATTTTGGAATGCCTGTTGGAATAGTTGATCCTCGTTTGCTATGCATCCTTCTAGTTCTCGGCCGTGTATGAAGTCGAATGGATGACGATATAGCCAGTCGGACTCGAAGTCGTCGACTTCAAAAACACAATTAGGCGGGGTCCTGCATGGCATCGTTACTGACGAACATTCGAAATAAGGGGGGTGCTCGTACCATAAAGGCTGGATAGGACTTAGGTCAATGCCAACGACCTCGGCGGCCGGATGTGTGCTCAATTCCAAATGTCAGATTATTTTGTGGTGCTGGTGCTGGAGGGATAAACGGACGCTTACTCTGCAAAATCTATCGCCCAGATTCCAGTTCCGGTGCCAAGATCAAGTACCCGCCGAATGTTATCCCCAAGAGGAGCAAGAAACAGCCTTCCCCCAAGCAGTAGAGAATATATGTGATGTACCATGTCCATGCGGTCTTGCTCTTGTTCGTCATTTGGCTGTGGGTAGTTGGGTGAGCGTTTCCCCTTTTATATAACAAACTTTTGAGGGTACATACCACTGGATATGATCCTTCTTTATACGCATGGTAGCGGCGTCCATTCTGCGACACTCTCAGCCTGGGTGGCACACATGCTCTCCGACACTAACCTCGTATCTGTTCAGTCGTACGGCAAGTGGTTAGGAAACTCTGAGAATTGATGCCAATCAGCAGAAGCATACTTATAGTCTAAGATACTCGACTTCAGAGACGTTAAAAAACTGGATGCTTCTCTAGAAGCCGTCAACCCTGCTCAACCCTGTCTACCATTATAAAGTGTTTGAGAATCTCACGACTCGTTGAAAGCAGAATCGTTGTCATTGAAAGCGTCCTGCTCGAGTATGAGCATTTCCGCCGCGCTCTACACTCAACTCGGAGAGATCGCTCACATCCACCTCTATAAGATGCTCATTGAGGATGTCGCCCGACGGTGACGCTGGGCCCGACGGGGGGCTCGTAACCTGCTCCTGAGGCGGAGGCGATTCATCGGCCATGTTGTACGAGCTGTAATTGGAAGCGGTAAATGGAAGGGGATGAATAAGAATCGATGCCCAGGGATATTTAATTGACTTGCGTGCACCTCGACAACCATTGCAGGGTTTAGACAGGTAGAATCAATACTGTACTTCGTGCTGAGCATGAAGCTAACAATATTTTTATGACCGACCAATGGGGATCGGAGCCGCCCATACTGCATGACTCGAGGACCCGGTCCCCCCATGGATGCGTCAACCAGGCTGGAGGCAGAAAAGAGAGGCACCTAACATGCTTGACCGACCCCATCCAAGGTCTCAAACCGCCAGGAAGGCAAGGAGACATAGGGCAAAGCCGCCATTGTCAGTAGCTTGGAAGAAGAACGGCAAGTGCTAGCTAAACTAACTACCCTGCTACCTTTGTCTCTCTAGTCTTTGGCGAGCCCCAGACTTGCCGGAGATGCTCCCCGTTGTCTGTGCGGCCCTCGGCGGCGGCGAGACTAGCAGGGGCATAGCCGAAACAGCGCAGTAGTGCCCTGTGGAAGGACAAGGGAGGGGGAACGGGAATCGTCACTTCAAGCAGCGGCTGCTGTGACAACAGCGTCGCCTAGTGCGCTCTGACCTGAATAGATAAGATGTGTTGGCAGGCGGTGTGGCCATACACGTACGTCTGTACAGCCTAGACCTAAAACCGTTAGGCGGCTGAAAGGAGGCATGAATGCGCAGCGATATTTGAGAATCATATCTGCCACACGCACTGTGTTGCACAAATGGTCGCGAAAGGGATAGGCCAGAGAAAGTGCACCCCTACCACTCCAGGTCTCCCCCATGCGCGCGGAAAGTTTCGTCCTTCCAAGTTGGCATTCCATTGGGCGGGTCATGCAGCATCGACCCCAGCCATTTTCCACCCCCAGTCGCTAAGAGGGGGGGCAAGCACGGGGGTGGACAAAAAAAGTGACCCTCAGGGGCAGCAAAATTGTTAGGGGAAGAAGGTCGTTTTTTTTTGTCCCCCGCGTGGCAAGGGAGTAGGGGGCCGGGGGAAGTGTCAATTTGGTCTATGGAACGACTCACCCATGCATCCAGCCTGGCTCTGTGTCCGACTGTCGACAGCCGATTCTCCCTTCTACTAATAAAGGAAGAGAGGGCTGCGTGGCCCGCGACCAGTTTATGCTGTCAATGGTATCATTCACTTTCTTACACAGTGGCAGCGGATTACGTCGACATGGCAGACACTGAGGGGACGCCGCCGCTTCCCCAGAGCGTCGCCTACGGCCTTGTCATTGGCTTTGGCATTGCTTTCGCGTTGGTCATGAACTGCATCACCTGGATCTCGCGAAAATATCTGAACGAGTCCACCGACACGAAAATGCTCATGACAGCCAAGAAAAGCGTCAAGTCCGGTTTGGTCGGCACTGCCGTCGTATCGTCATGGTGCTACGCAGCTACACTCCTAAACTCGGTCCGCCTGACATATTTATACGGCTTCGCGGGTCTCTGGTGGTTTGTCTCAGGCGTTTCGGTCCAGATTGTGTTATTTGCCATCATGGCCATCGAATTGAAGAGACGCGCACCGCGAGCCAACACCATTCTCGAGGCCTTACGGATTCGTTTCGGAACGAGTGCCCACCTCGTCATGTTTGCATACGGCGTGTCGGTGCAGATTATCATCACGGCAGCATTGTTGCTCGGCGGCTCGGCGGCCTTCACAGTAACTACCGGAGCGAACACCGTAAGATCCTACGCATGGAGTTTTCAACCCTTCGAATTACACGAAGCTAACAGCAATTGCCTTGTCTCAGGTTGCGATGAACTATCTGATCCCCCTCGGTGTGGTTATTTACACGTATCTTGGCGGCCTGAAATCCACCATTTTGTCCGATTATATTCAGTGGGTTGGATCCGGCATTGGGAGTGAGCATGATTCGATGTTTCGGTGCTAATTCGATACCCTTCGCAGCACTCTGGCTATATTCATTATTCTTCTGGTCTTCATGTTCAAAGTCATGGCAGTGGAATCGCTGCCAGTCCTCGGATCTCCGGGCGCTCTCTGGGACTTGCTGCAGTCAGATGCCGCCATGGCCGGTGGCGGCGCCATTGGGGCCAAGGACGGCTCATATTTAACAATGCAGTCCGGCGAAGCGCTTCTGCTGGCCGGAGTGATCCTGGTCTCGAGCTTTGGATGTGTCTTTGTCGACCCTAGCTACGGTCAGAAGGCCATCGCCGGCGAACCTGACGCCGTCGTTCGGGGTTACTTTTACGGAGCCTTTGCGTGGTTCAGCATTCCTCTCGGACTTTCCGCTACCATGAGCTACGTGGCTGTCGCCCTTGCAAACACCGAATACTGGCCAATAGCAGGCGGCGTGACGTTCTACCAGATCAGTAACGCCTTGATCCTGCCTCTCGCTGCCGAGGCCGTAATGGGTACGGCAGGCGCAGCTGCGGTCATCGTCATGATCTTTATGGCTGTCACATCTTCTTTCAGTGCCGAAATCATTGCCCACGCTTCCATTGTTACCTTCGACCTTTACCAGCCTTACATTAACCCCAACGCCGACGATGCGCAGTTGAAACTCGTGTCCCACGCGTCCCTCACATTCTTCGCCGTCTTCTCCGCTTCGTTCGCTACTATACTCAACTACAGCGGTATTTCTATGGGATGGATCCTGGAGTTCTCCGGGGTTATTCTCGGGTCGGCAGTCATCCCTATCTCGCTGGCGGTCAATTCAGCTTATGTTTCTCCGACATACATGACGTTTGCTCCGCCTGTCGGCACAGCGTGCGCGGTCAGCGGGTGGCTCGGCACTGCCAAGGGCATGTTCGGGGAGATTACAGTAGACACGCTATTCGAAAACTGGCCCATGTTCGTAGGCTGCACAGTTAGTTTGTTTATACCTCTCCTACTCTGGGGGGTCATGTTGCTCTTCCCCAGCCAGCGAAAGCCATATGACTGGGATCGCCTCTTCCTCATGCAGCCATTGGAGCCTCGAGCGGGGGACAAGGAATATGTCATGGGTGACCACACCGACATTGGTGACGATTGGGATCCTCCAGCGCTGGCGAAGGCAAGTCGTGATGCGAAGATCGTCTCCGCAATCATGTGTCTCATCTTCCTCATCATCATCCCATTTTCACTCTACGGAACGGGATATGAGTTCAGCCGAGAATTCTTTACTGGTTGGACGGTTGTTGTGTTCATCTGGTCGTTGGCCGCTGCCTGTCTCATCTTGGGCCTTCCGATTTGGCAGGCGAGACATACATGGATGGCAGTTGTGAGAGGGCTCGCTGCCAAATCAACGGACTCCCGTAACGTTGCGCAGGAGGAACGAAATGAAGTCTCGGAAACGGATTACGTGTCGAAGCGAGAGAGTTAGGAGTGGTACAATATAGCTAGCATAATGACTAAACCCCAATTAATCTGCTAGATGGCCGGTGGTCGCTCACTGCTGCGCTAAATTTTGTTAGTGGGTGTCCAGGAATATATCTGTAGCAGGTTCATAGGAACTGCCCGTCTCTGCCTCGCATCCTGGAAATTGGAGAAAGGTCACATGCTTGACGAGACATTATTCTGTCGAACACAAGCATAGCGGTAAGGATCTCAGCTGGACCGGCTGATGGCGCAATGCGGTCGTAATCGGGTGGACCGAGAACGTAACCATATATACCTGAAGGGGTATGCGAGGTCTGGGCTCGCTGTAAGAGGGGAGATAGCAAGCGACCACACGGAAGCAACATGAGGAGCGCCGACCAAAGGAGGACGGCCTTACTTATGAACCTCAGGAAGCTTAAGTTATCCTCTAGTGGAAAGTGCTAAAATAGTTTGACAGATTCGAAATTGGAAAAGGATAGGAGGGCATCAAAGATAGCGAAGCTAATGCAATTTGAGGGCTCAGTAATCGACACCAACCACATCCCTCATGAGATGCAACATGGCAGTTACCTTCTCCTCCTCCAGCCTCCTAGCCGTCAGAGTCAGCCCGATAAGAGCACCCTCGTGGTTCTCCGGCTTCCCGTCTGGCAGTTGTAAGTTTCACGAATCTCTCGAGCATTTCGAGGCAATGGTATGGAACTCACAGTAATCCATGACTTCTTTGTCTTTTTCCGAGATGGGCTGCCAATCTTCTGGCACCCGATCCATCTCCAAGTCCACCTTCGTCACGGGGAACACGCCAGCTGTCAGGTCTAGCAGCGGACACATTACACCGTATTGCCATGGGTACCCGCCCCCATGCCTGATGGCAGGGAACGGTGTTGACGGCATGATAAGTGCGTCAATTGGGCGTCCGGTGCTCGTCTGTGTAGCTGTGCTCTGCCAGCGACGTAGGAATTTCTCGGCTAGCAGGGACCGCTGGTGTTGATTCTGCCACGTCTCAAACACCGTCTGCGGTTTTACTCCCGAGCTATGTCCCACCCATGTCTCCACGAACTCCTGAAGCGGCTCACCTGTGGCATCGGTGTCGCGTTGGAACTCATATCCGCCGTCCGCCTCCCACATTTTGTAGATGATTCTGGTAGCTAAGGGCATCTCATAAGGAATGAACTCGATGATCTCGTGTCCCGCAGCCCGGAGCTTGGCCTTGGTAATGTCCATTGCGCGACGGAGCGGTGGTCTGTTGTGCGTGGAGTCAGCCTGTCGGCAGCGAAGAGGTTCTTGGAAGCTTTTCAAGAAAGAGAAAGAGAAGCGGCAAACTCACGAAGGTGTAACATAGCCATCTCCCATAGCGAAACCGAATGACAGCTTAGATGGCAGCTGCTCCTCCTCCGCCCTCCACGGTAATGGCAGGCACTGTGGGTCATATAACCACGGCTTCATTCCAGCAAGAGTGGACATGAACAGCCGTATGTCCTCAGGACTTCGGCACATAGGTCCGGCGCATGATCGGACTGCCTCTTGGCCCAAGTACGTGTTTGCCACGTTCTGATAAGTGACCCTTCCGTGACTCGGCCGCAGGGCATATAACCCCGTGTACGAGCTCGGATGGCGAATAGAGCCTCCAATGTCGGTGCCAACGCCCAAAAAGCTAGCTCGGAAGGTCACCAGCGCAGATTCGCCGCCAGATGACCCACCAGTTGTGAGCTCTCGATTCCGCGGGTTAAGTGTCCGGCCAAAAATGTTGTTGATGCTCTCTCCCATCATAAGAGTGGCGGGTACGTTTGACTTCACATAGAATATGGCGCCCGCCTCAGCCAGGAGAGTGACAAGTGTCGAGTTTGTCTCTGCTGGTTTATTGGCATGCGAGCAGTAGCCGATGGTTGAGTCGAGTCCTGCCAGTCGTCGTTAGCCAACGCAGCCCGAGATCTCTTACGTGAGAATAACTGGCTTACCTTTGAGATTGAACTGGTCTTTAAGGCTACTAATTATTAGCGGTATGCTCTCTCTCGTGGGAATCATAATATTTGTCGCGATTGTTCAGGGCGGGGAGGGGGGCGGGAGGACGTGAACTGTTGCGCGATTTACCTTATCGGAAGTCCGTGCAAAGGGCCAATTGTCTTTCCCTCTCTCCTGAAATACTCATCCAGCTTCTTCGCTCTTTCGATGCCTTCTTGAAAGCAGATCTCGGTCACGCAGTTGATCAGCTGCTGCGCGACGGCCGCACGTTTGCACACCGCCGTGATTACCTCGGTCGCTGTCCACTCCCCTGAGGCAATCATAGCGACCACTTCAGAGGCCATGGCCTCGGTCAGTTGCAGCTCACGCTCCGTGAAAAACCCCGACGTCTTGGGGAAGTCTTGCACGAACTTGTTCTCCGGAGAGGGCAAGCTGTCCGATGGGATTCTCCATTCCGCTGGGATTTTCGACAGCCTCTCACCCCGCTTCTGCGCAGCGATGTATTTCCAGACCTGCTCCCCCATTTCCTCGTAAGTCTCACAGATTTGTTGAAAAGCTCTGTCTATTGGCCGAAATCCCAGCATGAAGGGTTGAGTTCATAGTGTGCCTTTCTAATCCCTCTTTTCTTAGCTAATTGATAAGCAGGAGTTAACGTATTTCGGTCGGCTGTTGAAAAGACTTGGCGAAATCCTTTCTGGGGATAGTGATCCGGTGACCTTTTAGGTTTAGCGTAGCTCTTGTGAGCTTCGTTTCCACACATGAAGATTGCAATAGCCTCGGAGCTGAGCTTGTCCGACGAATTGCATGACCTGCCATTCAGTTGACGGATCATCAGATGTACCCGAAGATACGGCCGCACTCTGTGTACAGAGAGCGGGCAACTTAGTCCCGCAATCGAGGTCATCTCGAATTTTGCCTTAAGCATCAATGGCGCGGCACCGAGTCCCGCAGTTTGTATTGCGAACCCAGTAGAGGGTAACAGACGTTGCCAGCCCCTGGAACAACTGGTAGCTTAGTGATTTACCGAGCGTTTGGTTGAAATCCTGCACATCTGGGTCCCAGAGTCGCTCGTTCAAGGCGGCGCATGTGGATGATGCCTCAGAGTTGGTACTTGGCTCATCAAGGAGGATAGCAGTCGACCCATCATTAGCCGCACCTAATAATCGTTAGATGTTTTCGATAGACACGAACCGCGAATATTCCCGGTTTCCTACCATCAAGGAGATTTGTGCTAAGATCGCCAGACCACCCCTCTCACGACCAGCGTTCTCAGAAGAGACCGATCTAGCCAGACATAGGCCGATTGAGGGGCAGCTAGCCCGGGGCCTCATTACTCTTGATCTTGCGCCCACAGCGGGTCGCGTCCTTTTGTTTCATGCCTCTACATGTACTTCTATTCTGCCCTCTAGATTCTGGATATTTACTTTATAATCTATGATCGGTCCAATCGGTTTGCGCTCGCGCTGCGCCACATGCCAGCGTTCGTTTGGGTTGGCGGCCCGTCCAGCTACCCGCTAACGGCCAATTTTTCGGGGAGCCTCCGCATCAGCCAACGAGGGTTGACGCGACGAGGCGAATCTGTCGCCAACTATCCGGAGCCAAGCCCACGTCGTGTTCTGCTCATTTATATCCTATTGGGCTGTTGCCCAAACCCCTGCAAAAGCCATCATTGCTTCCTACCTCTTTTCGGGAAAGCGCTTCAGATCATGGCTCCCCAGGGTCCCCTAGTTTTAGAGTATTCCGTGATGTTTCGAAGTCACCCCGTTTGGCAATCAATGTTTGCACACGAGGTCGCGCGCTACGTGCCAGGCGCTTGGCAACATGCCGACCAGGAATCCACTTACCCGCTACTTCTAGCTGTCCGAGATACAAGATTTGAGCGGAGATCGAGGTTCTATGTAGTTTGGCGAGTAGCCTGACTTAATTGGTCCATGTGTAAATAGGTGGCATGTCCGCACAATCAATTAGCCTACCCCTAGTTCGAGACCTCGGGCAAGTTAATTAAGCCATGCAGCTAAGCTTCTACGAAGGGAGATTGACGTTGCTGACAGTCGTCTGTCTGTATTGGCTAGTTGGCTATGGGAGGAACACCAAGGCGCGTGTCTACGCCGTTCGATGAGCTCGTATGGTAGCTATACTAGCTTGGGTGTGCAATTGTTGCAGAGCTCCGAATAATAGGTAGTTAACTTCCCTGGAGACCATCGCGGAATCATGGATCCCGTCATTGCTATGCCCGCATGTTGCCGCTAGATCTTCAGTCCAGAATCGTCCTGCTTGAATGGGTCAAGCTGGGGATAGTACGAGCGCCACGCATTGCAATTGGCTTCAAAAGCCGCCGCATCCGCAGCCGAGATGCCACTCCGCAAGTCATTCGGCCGCTCAAGGAAGTCAACACTGAGACCGCCAGACACGTGCCACGCAATGTGGCAATGCATCAACCAAGCTCCTGGATTGTCGGTCTTGAAGGCTACGATGAGCCATCCCTTTGGTGGAAGCATGGTGACATCTCGGCGGGGCGGATTGCTGGACCTGAGCGACCCACTATCGGTGCTTGGGTTGTAGATGAAGGGTGTTTGGCTGAGAGGGGTAACAGGGGGCGACTTAGCCACGACAACAAAATCGTGCCCATGGAGGTGAATAGGATGCTGATTACATTAGTGAGCTACAAGCATCAGGTGATATCACGACTGCAAGAGCGCACTAACCGGAAGACCAAATGCGCCATTTGGGTCATTGGAGATGAGCCAGAATCCCCACTACCGCCAGGACTATTAGCATACTCTAATCAAGGAAATAGGAGCCGGCTAGGAATACCTGGTTGACCGAGTTTTCTATAATCAGATTCTCGCTCCTTGGATACGATGTGTTGCCAGTCAATACATACTCGTCGACCGGCTTGTCCCAGTCGACCACAATTGAAGACCCGTTGACTTGCCAGAGGAATGTCTGACCGGGAACCGAGGTGAGATGGACAGGGAGAGTGTCTGCGGGAGTAGGATTGAAATTTGCAACAGGAACAGTCCTGGTGACAACTGGGCTCAAGTTGTCCAAATCGAGACAGTTGGAGTCCGGAGGGGCCGTCCCTGGGTTCGTGGGGTTTCCACCCGAGGCACCAGCATAGTGGAATATGGCAGCTGGAGTTGGGTTGACCGAGCCACCACAAAAGCCCTGGCCTCCGAAGGTGACATTAAACCAATAGTTGCTCACGGCCTGGCTGGCGTCGATGGTAACGTCGTATCTTTGCCCAATGCCCAGGAACAGACTATTGACCGTCTCTGCATTGACTGGGACAAAATCAGCTGCAATGACAGTCATTGTATGGCCGACAAGCGACACTTGGATGTGATTCTCCACGGAGGTATTGATAATCCGCAGACGGTGTCGCTTCCCAGGCGTCAGAGTTACATTGGCGTATTTTCCCGCGCCTGTGACGGGATGCACGTTTGTTCCATTGAACAAGACATTGTCACTAAGTGGGGGGCCGTTGTTCTTGGTATCGATTACAATGTTGTCGGCGGTCCGGTAATAGTAGTCGGAAATTGGGAAAGTCCCGAGATCAATATCATAAGGTAAAGAGGCTGGCCCGTTGATCTGTATAGTGCCAACAACCCCGTTGCCGTACTGTGCCGTGAAGTGAGAGTGATACCACGACGTCCCGTACTGGAGTGCGAGGAACGAGTACGTCTTGACGCCACCGTTTGGGGGAATAGGACACTCAGTGACGCCATTGGCACCGTCTTGAAGATTCGTATTGAGTTGGCGTATACCATGCCAGTGAATACTTGTCCTGGCCAGCTGTTAGCTTTTTCCCGTATTACTTCAGCACTAGGATCTTATGTACCCGTTGGCCCTCAGGCTATTTTTGACCACAATTGTGATTCGATCGCCCCAGTCTGCCGTAATAACAGGACCTATCATAGTTAGTTGGCCACAATATTCGAGCAGGTGCCAATGAGTTTTCAGTTACCAGGAAGCTGGTCTTGATGAAGTCAGTAGCGAATCGTGAGACTACTCTCGGGTAGAATAACTAACTGTTTATGAGCATAACTTTCTCCTTCACTACCCCGTCAGGCCCTTTCCAATTATCATGCTCGGTGATTTCCAGATTATACTATTCGCGTTAAGCTCTTGCTCAAGTGTAAACTACTGATCTGATTCCACTCACCGTTCTGGTAACGCCAGTGAATGGAGTACTAGTTTCGTAATCCGTGGTAATGCTAAAACCCGTGGTCCAACAAGCACGGTTGGACGGGGTATTGCAAGTTGGAGCCCGGGCCGATATATCAAGGAGTTCCGCAGAAGCTGGGGCGCCCTGAACAAACCCCGGGGCTATGAAGGCGAGGAACTGGACGAGAATAGCTACTACCGGAAACATTTTGAACGCAGTCATGAAAGTTGGGGGGCAGGTAAGCTGTATGTTTCTGTCGCCTAGGCTGCGGCCTAGCTCCTCCGCGTTGGGACTGTCTTGGCGGGCGTGTGTTATTATACAACTTGGCACCCCTATGGCATGCCAAGTATTTCCTATTCATAATCATCACGGCTAGCAGGGCCGTTTACTCCGCACCATCACCAATAGTCTCTGCCATGATGAACAATAAATCCAGCCACGGTGCTAAAATGCGTCTAGTTTTGCATCTTTCTACTTGATGAGGAACGTAGTACCGCCGGACAAAATACGAGGAAGGTGTGGATGACTCCTGGAGCTTGCAGCTAACTGTCCATGAACATTCAAGTTTCGCGAGATGTGTGTAGTTTGGGAACCTACAATAGGTCCATTGGTTTGTTGTATTTTCACTAATGCAACCGTCCTCATGCACGAAGGCTGGCTTCTAAGACGGTTTGTCCATGGGCGCAATGTCCGAGTCGATATATTGAACGGCTGAGCTCCATTCACCGCGTGATGCCGTCATGCCTGCAGTTACGAGACACCCTCACGTCTACCATGCCAATTTCGGATATTGCCGTTCGGCAGTTGAAACTCTTTCAAAGAAGAGTATTACATCTTTCGGCTGATTTTAGGTAGGACGCTGGTTTGCTCTTTACTTGCCTAGGAGGTCTAACGAGCTGAAAAAGATTTCTCTCGAAGTAAAGCTCGACAGCTTCTTGAGCTTCAAAAAGGCGCCCTATCTCAGGTTCAGTTGGGACAGTTTGTACAAACTGTCAGCAGGTTTGAGGTACGCTTTAGCTGAAGTACGCGAACATGTACACTATGATCTCTAAATGGAAGTGCGACCCGGCTTACAGTGGTCATGTTTACCGCGAAGAAAATATATTGCGCCTCTATTCAGGCGTTGGAATTTAGTATAAAATCGACTACTCGACTGCTTATCAGTGGTCGGTATTACGCATGGCTCTCACTTCGAGAAACTACATACACTAGTAGCAGACACGCTTGGTGATAAGGTACCGGGCACTGGATGGGTACGGTGTGTATTCAGCCGAGCTGATATCCTCTTTGAGCACCTTGAATGGCTCTTACGGCGCTTTGCGAAGCGCTATGGGCCTTAATGACGTTACCACTAGGTTCCGCGACCCGGGCAAATGCAGAGGGTAGGCAAGAGTAAGGAAATATTTCACCAATAGTTCATCCACCTTCTGGTTATCTCCGCCGCAGTGTAACGCGGGCAGTTCTCGGTTCCGCCCACTTGGCGACACTCTTGCAGAACGTCGGGAGCGAAGCAGTCGTGGTTGTACAGAACACGGGACCATAAGTTTGGATGTATGGTTCGCGCACGTAATATCGATACAGCAAGCAGTCATCTATCACGCTACATCGAGACACTCGGCTGATAGGCTAGCCAATAAATTTCCAAGTTTTTGTGGTAACACTCGGCACGATCCTACCGAGTCATGCGATGTGAGCTTTTAAGCAAGGTCAAGCTCTCGATGCATTGGCGGCGTCCGATGCAAGTCACAGATTGGGAACGAGCTGTCAGGGGCAAAGCCAGTCTGTTTGGAGAATCCCCGAGCCTCCTTATTCTAATTATATCATACGCTATTGGATTGAGCCGTGTTCTTCCAATAATATCCGACGCTATTAGATCGAGCCGCGTCTGGTCCTTCCTCACCTGTCCAATGCCATCATTGTGCAGCACCACAGCTCGGTAAATATTGCCAGCCCGAGTGGGTGTGAACAGCTTGGAAAATGCGGGGAAGCCGGAGTAAGTAGAGATAAGAGCCACACCATCCGTGACGCCAACGTTACACAAGATAATTACCGTTGGGATCGCATTGTAGCAAGACGTACGGGTAAGGAGACTGCACCAATAGACCGCCGAGAGCTGCAGCAGCTAATGTTAACTTCGGCTTACATGCAGCACTTTCTTGCTGGGAAGCGCATTGATGATCGGGTTCATATGCAGCCATCGTAAAGCGTACATGGTTGGGATACTCTCCCAAAGTAGTGACACCAGAGTCACGGGAACGAACGTCCCGCAGTGTAACGGCACCGGAGACCTTTGCGGCATTTGCAATCTCATTGACTCGGCACGATTGAAATTGACCACAGTATTCTAAGTAATCAGTTTTCAGAAGCTTATCCTTTCTTGTTGCCTCCAAGTAAGGTCTTAGGGGTGCCTGACCATTGGTTCTTTCTTCCATATAGTGTTTCGACCCCTCACAGCTGTCTCCCAAGTCTTGACGACTTCTCGGTAGTGAATTGCCAATGACAGAGTTTTAGGGCTACCCCTTAATCTCGCACGCCCTCTTTCTGCCACTCTCTGTGGCTTTTTGCTGGCTAAGCTGTTTCTTAATTCCCTTGTTTGGGCGGGATCCACTGATGGTGGCCGGGCTCTAGAAGCGCGGGAAAGCCCTGCTAGGTATTTAATCCTGTGATCCAGGGAAGAAATATCACGTGCATGAATGGTCTCACGCTAGAAGGTGAAAAGTCTCGCAATGCACTGCTTGGAGTCTAATACAAAGACGCCCGGCCCGGTTCAACTGGACATTCGCCCTGTATACTTCCTAGGCGTGACAGACTGACTGTTCGCTGCTATAATTCTAGCCTGATTTGAAGCTGCCCTCAATTGATGGCGCCATATCACGAAAGTCTTCCCTTGATGCTAGACATTTGATTTCAATTCTCACAATTTCTGGATCGCCTGACATTCATGGGGCCTATCTTTACTGTCGGGCTGGCGAACAATACTTCGTTCGGAAAATACAGATGCCTACGCAAGGGTGGACCACTCTATTCGGCAAGAGACCTCAACATCAAGAAATCGATGGTTAAGAAAGCACTGATAACACTGACAAGTTAAATAGTTTTGCGATTGGGTTCCTTAAACTGTCCACTAAAATACCACCTGCCGAGCTGGGAAATTACTTTCAAGGATTGGGTTGGGGGTTTATCGTGAATGGGAGGATCTAGGGCTGGACAGTTTCGGCTTTAGAGCGCTTTGTGCGAAAAGGAGGAAGGCTAATTTTTCGCCTTCATAGATTAGAACCTAGCCTGATACACGCTTGCACTATAAGGTATGGCAAAAGTTCGTTCACAATAGTCAATTGGTCTCGTTATGTTGTCGGAACGAGATCAAAACTGCTGCGGTTATTCAAAATGCGGTTGCTGTCAAACTTCGCTCTTGCCCTGCAATTAGGCGGCATTGCGGCACTCTCCCGCCGCGATTCGCCATCGCAACCAGGGGCCGTAAGCAGACGCACACTTCTGCCGCGGAGATTCGTTGTCGAGGCAGCCCAGGTAACAATACTATCGAGATACCGAGCTGCTATGCACCGGATAAACTAACTGATACAAGGGTGTTGATGTCGACGATCTTTCAGCCAAGTTTCAGGCAGCCGGTGTAACCGTCTTGAAGAGATTTAGGAGCGAGATTTTCACCGGCCTCAGTATTGACGTGGATGGACACAGCATTGAGTCACTCCAAGGGTTGGGCGAGGTTCACCAGGCCTGGCCGGTCGCTAAAATAAGCCTCCAGCAAGTCGCCGGACTAGAGTCATTTAGCGACGATGCAGCGGCGGCGAACTACTCGGTCCATAGCTCCACAGGCGTGGAAGCGCTCCATGCGGCTGGTAACTACGGCAGAGGCGCCTTAGTTGCCATTGTCGATACCGGAATAGACTATCTTCATCCTGCTGTACGACAAAGGCCTGTATCCCTTGCCGCTCTTGGTGCGCTAATCTTGTACGTGTAGCTGGGTGGAGGCATCGGTCCAGGGTATAAAGTTGCTGGAGGATACGATTTGGTCGGTGACGTCGGTATGCCCACTTCGTTCTTTCGCTTCGTCCTCTTCTCCCCCTTTCTTGGGTCTCGATCTGAAATGTCGGGTTGCCTAACTTGGTATTGGCAGGATGGCCTGGTGTCGGGGATAAGGTTCCCGACCCCGATCCATTCGACCAGAACGGCCACGGAACCCATGTGGCTGGCATCCTTGCGGGAAAAACGGACTGGTAGGTATGTCCTGAAGAGTGGCAAAAGGATGTCCGCTCACTCTTGTTTAGGTTCACTGGCGTCGCTCCTGAAGCTACGATCCTATCGTACAAAGTGTTCTCAAATGGTATCGTAAGCTGGCAATTGACCAAGCTTGACCCCTCGAGTACCGAAGTGCTTAGCCTGTCTAGAACCCATCAACCGACGAAGCCACATTGATTGACGCATTTCTCCGCGCCTATGATGACGGAGTAAGCTGGACCTTAGAGTAATCATCACAATCATCCTAATAGGTTTTTAGGTCGATATCATTACAGCCAGCATTGGAGATGGCAGCGGTTGGTCCGATGGGCCGTGGGCGACTGTAGCGTCCCGCCTCGTTGATCAGGGCATAGTCGTCACCATTTCCGCCGGAAATGATGGCTGGAATGGCCCATTCTCTGCGGGCACGGGTTCCTCGGGCAAGAACGTGATTGCTGTTGCCTCCATCGATCCCACTGTCAACGCGGTGTCCCCGTTCGCGGCGACCTTCACCCTCGCTGGCGTCTCCAATGCAACCTATGTCGGTTATCGGCCCGCGGGGGAGGAATCATGGAACCTCACAGAGAACATTCCCATCGTTCCGATCACGTTAAATACGACCGATGCTGCTCAGTCATGCAGTACGCTGCCGGACACGACGCCGTCTCTCAACGGTTCGATTGCTCTGATCCGGGGCGGGGGATGCACTTTCAAGCAGAAGCAGACATACGCGGCCCAGTTCGGAGCTAGCAGAATTCTGATTTACGATGACGATACGCCTAGGGGCAGCCTAATTGCTGTAGACTCATCCGTCCCGGTTGGCCTCATTGAACTACGGGCTGGGGTGGCCATGGTCAACACCATCGTGGAGGGTGGCAGTGTCACTGCCAACTTTGCCATTCCAGAAGATGCGAACTGGAAGGTCGCAGCTTATAATGCTGCAGGGGGTATTCCTTCGGACTACACGAGCTGGGGCGGAACAAACGATTTGGGGATCAAGCCTGATATAGCCGCCCCTGGACGCGACATCTTCAGCACCTATCTTGACGGAGCTTACAAAGTCCTCTCGGGCACATCCATGGCTTGCCCATACGTCGCTGGGATTGCTGCTCTGTACATTGGCAAGTATGGAGGCAGGGCTGTTCACGGGACCACGTTTGCCAACCTGCTCGTGAAGAAGATCATTTCGAGCGGAGCATCTGTTCCATGGCAGATTGAGCAACCTGAAGGTGTGCCCGTGGATTATGGCTTCTGGGCCCCCGTGCCCCAGGTAGGCACTGGCCTCGTTAATGCCAGCAAAGTTCTCAGCTACAAGACGTCGCTGTCGTTCACCCAATTCGCTCTCAACGACACCGCGAACTTTAGTGGGTCGCAAACCGTAGATATTACGAATAATGGCGCGGAGGCGGTCACATACACCTTCTCTCTACAGCCTGCAGCAGGATTCAACCTCAAGAGCAACTACTCGACATCATTCCTGGTATACCTAGGGGAGCTAGAACCGCTAAGTATTATCCCATCCGTGGCTTTCCCCCAGGACACTTTCACGGTACCGCCTGGAGAGACGCGGACTGCCCAAATCACATTTTCTCTACCAAGAGACACAGATTCCTCTGGACTTCCCATATACAGCGGCAAGATATTAATATCAGGCGGTAACGGGGAAGAATTGAGTGTTCCCTATCTGGGTGCTGCGTTCGACTTGGTCGGCTATCTCCGGGATAATCTCTTCACAAACAACACCCCGCGCCAGCTTGGAGGAACAGACTCCCAAGATATCGACCTCTATCACACATACAACTTTGACCTTCGGGTAAAAGTTCGGAGCTACCCGCAGGTCTTGACACGCTATAGGTGGGGCACTCAGCAGGTTCGATGGGACCTATTTGAGGCCGGTTGGAGCGAGAGTCAGTGGGCATACCCCCCAATCGTTGGCGAAAATGGCTACATTGGCTCGGCGACATCTTTCGCTGACAGCGGTGACTACGCGACCTTCATACCTGCACTTATGGACAAGGAGGACACCATCCCGTTTCCTGTCACCTACCTTCCTCGAACAGACAGTTATACTGGAGTGACCGTACCGTTCTGGTGGTTCGGAAAGCTGGCGAACGGAACATACATCGCCCCCGGAAATTATACGTAAGCTCCCTACAAACCTGAGATGTATCGGGGTACGACCTAACGTCTGTTAGCATGAGATTTGCCGCTCTTTTGCCTTTGAGCGACCCGGCAAAGTCCGATAGTTGGGATATTTGGGAAACGCCGGAAATTACGATCCTTTCATATACACCGTAATACTCAACCGAAACAACAGGTCTATACATGTGCACTAACGCCGTGGAATTCCTTTCCCATATTTCTCATTCTTAGGAGTCTATCGAGGTTTCATGTCACGGGTTTACTCTACTAGCCTTATACTAGCATTAATGCGGTATGGTAAAACTAGGGAGAGTCATGGCCCATCGCAGGACTACCCGGGTGGTCCATAGCTTGTCAAATAGAAGTCTTGTCCACTTTAGAGGGTAAGGGGGCATATAAATTCGACGCGGCAGTTCGCGAGAAAGAGCTCAAGAACCCTCAACTCTATTTTTCACACCCAGTCTCTAGCAAAGCATACAGCATTCCGGGAGCCCGAGCCAAGCGCAATGAACTCCGGTCCGAACTCCAATTCGGACACCGGGGTGCGGCATTCGGCCCCGATAGACTATCCGGTCCGACGCAGCCCCATATAAATGGAGCAAAGGCAAAACAGACCGGCAAATACAACACGGCAGTGTCTTGAGTGCATTGTGGGGTAAGGTTGTGGTCGGAGACTTTCAACGGGGTTCCATCGCGTGGGAGAATGCTGCAGCACAAGGCATTCGGTCTTCCACAGGGGATATAGAGGTCCGGCAATTCTAAAATATAAGGCAGCTATTCCGCAGTTATTTTCTTCACTGTACGGTACATAACTAGGGGTGTCCGATTGCGTTACCGCTCTCTTGTTGCTCATAAGCTATCTATCCATGAGCGGGTTGTCACGCCTAGGAATTACCATCTCAAATCTCTGTCCTAAAGTTTCTGCTCGTGGACCCTAAGCCATACACATTCATTCCACCTATTCCGTCGTGGCCCTAAGAGTCTCTTGCTCATATTGAAACCTCCGAGTTCCAGAACGATGCTGTTGTCCATCGCAATCGGTCTACTTGGTTTATCCATAATTATAGTCAGTTCAGATTCTTGGGCGTTAGCCCAAGTGGGAATATCCCTGCTAATTGCAATGCAGTCATTTGCGAGAGGGATATACTACGCGTTCTTTCACCACCTCGCCAAGGTCCCCGGGCCAAAGTTTTATGCTGCTTCCAATGTGCCCTTTGTCTGGTACAGTATCCGTGGCGAATGGCCCCAAGTTCTAAAGAAACTACACGACAAATATGGACCGGTCGTCAGGTTCGGCCCGGAGGATGTCTCCCTGACCACAGCCGACGCGTGGAGACAGGTATATGGACACAAACGTGCCGGTGAACCGACTTTCGAAAAGGACGATAGATTTCGGCTGGATACCAAAGAAAACCATATCATTGTCGCCAACGCAGATGATCACAGACGCATGCGTCGATTACTCTCGCACGCATTCTCCGAAAAAGCATTGCGCAGCCAAGAAGACATCATGAAGCAATATGTGGACCTCTTCATACAGAAACTCAGTGACCTTGCGGCCAAAGGCACAGTTGTTGATCTTGTCAGCTGGTACAACTTCACGACATTCGATCTCATCGGCGATTTGGCATTTGGACAGCCGTTTCACTGCCTCGAAAGCGGCGGCTACCACCCTTGGGTCTCTATGGTGTTTGACTTTGTCCACATTTTGACTTACTCAATGGCATTTCAGCGCATTCCCAGCCTTAAGCTTCTGGCTCCGTTTCTCGTGCCCGTTAAGTTGATCAAAGGCGCCAAAGAGCACCGGCTACTAAGCGAAAAGACCGCTTTGCAGAGGATCGAAAACGGAAATACTGTCCGAGAAGACTTCATCTCTTATATTTTGCGGCACAATGACGAAAAGGGAATGACGACCTCCGAGATAGTGGACAACGCGGGAATTCTCATCATTGCGGGCAGCGAGACGACGGCAACGCTGCTAAGCGGAACGACTTTCCAGCTTCTGAAGCACCGACATGTGTACGACAAACTTGTCCAGGAGATACGCTCTACTTTTACCACTGAAGACGAAATCACAATATCGCGTGTGAATGAGCTCGAGTATATGCTTGCAGTGATTAACGAGGGATTCCGCATGTGTATGTGGATTGTATATTACTGAATGAAGAGTCGCTAATCCGTGCTAGATCCGCCCGTTCCTGTTGGTCTAGCGCGGCTAGTTCCCAAAGAGGGTCAGTTCGTTGAGGGATTCTGGATGCCGGAAAAGGTAAGGCCTATTACTACACATGTTTTATACTTTATAGTTAGCGAAAGATGCTAAGCTATTGATTTAGACGTCCGTGTCGGTGGCACAGTGGGCCGCATACCAGAGCGAGAGAAACTGGTGTCAGCCTCAAGAGTTCATTCCGGAACGCTGGCTTGGGGATCCGCGGTTTGCACATGATGCGAGGGATGTCCTCAATCCTTTCTCTTATGGGCCACGAAATTGCATCGGAAAAAAGTGAGAAAACAGACCTACTCAGTTCTTTGCGTGTAATAACTAACCCTGCGTTTTAGTCTTGCTTACGCTGAGATGCGGTTGATCTTGGTACGGCTTCTCTGGAACTTTGATTTAGAGCTTCAGGCCGAGAGCAAAGATTGGCAACAACAGAAAGTTTACGTGCTCTGGGAGAAAAAGCCGCTCAGTGTTAAGTTGACACCGGTCATCAGAGATTGAATGAAGGGGCTAGCAGCTTTGTAACAAAATCATATCGTTCCATGTGCTATATCATCCCTGGCTATATTCTCACCTCTATCACTCTAGCATAAAGGTATAACACTGAATGAGCTTTTGATACTTTTTATAGGGGAATGAGAATAGTCTCAGAGCCATACAAAATTTCGGTCGGATTCTACCACGGGCAAACAGGCGGCGTGCTTGTCACCAAGTTTATAGGTGACCATCTTCAAAAACAATAACTTACCGTATGGGCAAAAGAGACTGTTGGATTGAAACTCCTGAACACCTGTTGAACTACAATGGAATAAAGCCCATTCTTTTTCTCCTTTCTCCCAAAGCAAAGAAGACGTCAAAGTCGCTCTGGTCAAATAAACAGAGAAAGCAAAGGAACTCAAAATCCGTATCCCCGAAATAATGGTCACTAGTATCATAGCAGATAGCGCGGGGTATTCCTTTAATGTTACTACTATATTATATGGCGTGAAATATTTACTAGGCAACAGTAGAGCAAAATATGTCTACAGGCTAAGAGGTTGACCTGAGTGAAAAGGGCACAAAACAGTGACAAGCAGCGGCCTCTGCGAATTCATACACCGAATTTTCTAATAGTAACGTATTTACTAGAAGAGGTTTGCCTAGGATATCACCCGTACCAGGGAGATTTCAGAGAGTAGCACCTAATTCCGTAAGGAGGGTCTGTTTGAGTTCTATTTGAGTGTAGCAACATATAGTGGACCAACATTGGAGCCCACCTAAAGTTGAGAGTGATAGGTAGCACAGCAGCATCAGAGAAGATCACCACACTCGGTACCGTAATTCATATAGGTTTTACACAGGCAAAACAAAAGTGCACATCGCTAGGCAATACCAGCCATAGGGAAAGAGGGGGCGCGATGGTATTGTGTAATGTCCAGGCATTAGCCGACCTATCCACCCTCATTTGCAGCATTCCTTCACCTAGCTACCGCAGAGAGCTTCTCAGCACACTCCTATGCATTGAGGGAATTAAAAGTGGCTAAAAAATGAGAACTAATCAAGCGCGTTAGGCAGGCGTGATCCGCTAAAGGTCGTCAGGTCCAACAAAAAGCATCGCAGTATAGTACTATATTTCGACTCTGGGGATAGATTAATTAAGCGAGACTGCACGTCAGTAGTTCCACAAGCTAGACAGGACTTCGAGACTAAGTTAAAGATACTTATAGTGAATTCAAGCCAATCCCGAGGCCGCTTGTCTCCAAAACGTGCCGGAATAAGCTGAGAAGGGGAATATTGCCTTTTACACAACTGAATCACGTGACATGTGAGAACTATATCCCATATCACCCCTGTATTCTCTATCGCTCGAGATCCTCGTCTGTATATACCTTGCGGTGTCTAAATTGGTTTTCCTCGCACCGTCTACCAAATATCCGTGAAAAGCACAGCAGCGTCTCTCTCTCAAGCCACCTTCGTATGCACTCAGAGGTACAGCACCGCCATGCGATGCATAGGGGGGTTGGGAGAAATAGCCTTC
The DNA here is from genome assembly GCA_021432635.1 of Thozetella sp. PMI_491. NCBI lineage: Eukaryota > Fungi > Ascomycota > Sordariomycetes > Chaetosphaeriales > Chaetosphaeriaceae > Thozetella > Thozetella sp. PMI_491. Next base: position 298,721 of record MU270075.1, read on the forward strand.
ATGATTTAAACTGCAGGGACATAGAAAATGTCGGTATAGGTGCAACGATGACATCCACTACTACAGACCTACCTCTTAGTGTCGTAATAATTCTTTTCTCCTAGTATCTCGAAGAATTCGCCCTTCAAAGAAGACACTTATGCATATATAACCCCTTTGCTGTTCCTATTTCGAGATAATATCATCCTATGCTGGTCGCGAGCAAGCCTCGTAGAGTCTGGAATAAATTCTAGAGTTCACCACAAGCAGCCGCAAGCTACACAAGGTGACTGACTGTCGTGAAGTGGCACTGGGCGTGAAATGCGGCTCATAGGTATTGAACTCATACCATCTGGCTGGCTAGGTAATGGTTTTGCGACCGAGATATTCTCCTTCCGCTTCGCGCGGACTGTATATTTCCAGTCGGCGCCACTTCTCCTGCTTCATAAATAAAAAGAAATCACGTGTATTTCCCAAAAGATACAGCGGGTAAAATATCCACGTTCCAATTCATTGCGGAGCTCGCGTTACAATCAGGATAAGTTAATCCTACCCTAGTCCGTTTTTTTGTCCAGGACCGAGGTAACGTGGATTAAGCGCTCCAGCACATGACTCGTGAGGGGCTTGCAAGGGTCATTCCTCGTCGCCAACTTCCCTTCGTTTTCTAGGTCTACCTACCGCAGTGTCGTTCTTTCTACAGCAGCGGCGAACATCATGACGACTCCAACTCTCGCGTTGGCTTTGCTCGCCGTGGCACCCTTAGTTGCGTTAGCTATCTACCGTCTGTACCTCAGTCCGTTGGCGAAATTTCCGGGGCCCAAGCTCGCTGCTCTTACCGGAGCCTACGAAGGTTACTTTGACTGCTTGAACGACGGTGGAGGGCGGTATTATGTTGAAATCAATCGTATGCATGAAAAATACGGTGAGTGACAAGGCCAGGTGACGAAATCGGACCATAACTTAGCTGATCGTCTAATATGTGGCTCCGACAGGACCCATCGTTCGTATAAATCCCTGGGAACTTCATATCCGAGATCCAGAATGGACCGAAATCTACAGAGTCACGAGGCGGGCATCGAAACCCAGATGGTTTTACGGTATGTTTGGCACAGTTGGCAATACCTTTTCCACTGAAGACCCAGACATGCATCGTATGCGGCGCGATGCAATGCAGCCTTATTTCTCCCCTGCTGCTGTGGCAAGACACGAGCCCGAGGTCGATAGGCTTGTGGGCATCCTCATGGATCGCTTGCGTGGCCACAAGGGCAAGCATCAAGTTGTTGATATTGGCGACGCATTTCGGTGCCTTGCGACTGACGTAGCCACGGCTTTCGTCTTTCGGCAACCATTCGGCCACTTGAACCATCCCGACTTCGAGCATGTTAGCAACAGGGCGGTGCGGAGCTTTGGCCGCTTAGGTTTGATGAACAGGCAGACGGAAGGATGGCTAATGTATATCATGAGCCTGATACCGCCCCACATCGCTATCAAGCTAAACCCGGCCGCTTTAGGTACACGGGGATTTTTCAAGGTATGTATGGACCATGTACAAGCGATGACGATAAAACCACGCGTGTTTAGATCATCTCCCGGCATTATTGAAGAATAATACAGGCGCTAACACAAATGATGAGAAATTGGCGGAATTTGTCGACCGGGAGTTGAAGACAAACGCCGATGGACAGGGTGGAGAGGAGGTTGAGGCGAATATTATCAAGCAGATTCTGCGTTCGAACCTCCCTCAAGACGAGAAATCTCCCGCGCGAATAGCCCGAGAGTGCAGCTCTGTAACACTCGCCGGAACAGAGACCAGTGGGAACCAGCTCACGTCTGTGACGTACTACCTGCTCAACAACCCCAGAAAGCTATCTCAGCTGCGAGAAGAACTTACCACCGCAGAGAAGCGCCTCGGAAGACGCCTAAATTATCGTGAACTTCGGGATCTCCCCTATTTGGTACACCCGCCCCCCGCATGAACAACTCTTGATCTAATCTATGCTAAAATTTGAACCCAAAATATATAGACTGGCGTCATAAATGAAGGGCATCGGTGAGACCTTTTTTTCTATATTTCCCGAAGTCCTGTCGATTATACTAATAAGAAATTGCTAGATTGAGTGGTGTATCAGGGAGGTTACCGAGATATGATCCAAAGAATGATATGTCGTACAACGGCTACACGATTCCAAAAGGGGTATGTAGATGACCCGACTGCAACGGGGTCTATCAGCTATTTATAATTCGAGTATACTTATACGCATTGCAGACAATCGTCTCTACCACCCAGAACGACCTGCATTTCTCACCTGATATCTTCCCCGAGCCGACGGCCTTCATCCCAGAGCGCTGGATTGAAAAGAACGAAAACAAGCGACTCTCTAAGTACCTAAATCCTTTTGGTCGGGGAACTCGAGCGTGTCTAGGAATGGAGGTAGCAAACCTTGAGATTTACATCACCATTGCCCGCTTATTTTCTCAGAGTTCGGAGATCGAGTTGAAGCTGCATGAAACAAACTTCGAAAATGACGTTGCTGTCTTCCATGACTTCTTCTCACCATTTCCTAAGGGCCTCGATGGGATAAGAGTGCTTGTCGAATAGCACATTGGTAGACATCAGACTCTAAGGTTATAATGCTACTGGGAACTAATCGCGCTTTCACCACCTGCCCTGGGCTGATCGTACAGGGATTTCTTTTATTTGATATTTTCTATCTGCCCTCTGACGCATCGCGCTCTAAGCTGTAGGGTAGCTCACTATAAGTCATGGCAATGAGGGAAACGTGCATCTGACAACCGCAATCGTATATCTTCCTTGGTCACTGATCTAACCTAGAACCACAAGGTCCTCCATCCACCTGCTACCCCTCGAGCGATACAAAAGGTGACAAAAGCAACCCCGTAAACACACCCACTAAAAAGAATTAAACTTTGGTAACTACTGCTGCTGCTGCTGCTGCTGCTGCTGCTGGATGTGTCTACCAGGGCGCCAGCAATTGGAATGCCCACCAGAGCACCAAAGCTGGCGACAAAGTACGCCATGCCGTTGCATTTTCCGTAGTCTTCAATTTTGCATACCCTAGATATACAGACCGGGGATAGACTAATAGCGGCCCCGGACCAAAATCCAAACAGAAGAGAAAACGCGATTACTCTAGCTTCTACGCTGTCCGCTGTTGACCAGAGAGCTAGGACCAATACCGAGCAAGTGCACGAAGTAGCGCATCGTATTGAATGCGCCAAAGCGATCAGCAGTATAACCAGGGAGAGTGCGGCCGGGTATAGCGCTGGCATTGATGAGTACGCTCAGCAAGTAGGCCTTCCGTGGCTCAAACCCATTGTGAAGGCCATAGGAGGAAATATAGGAGTAAGGGATAAAGATGGCGAATTCGACGAAGAAGACGGCCGACACTGTAGCTGCAAAGTTGAAATTTTGAAAGAGCCCGAAGTCAATGGAAACCCTCATCGGCTTAGTCGGGGGAATGCGTTTGCGCAGAATGAGGTTGGCTACAACCAAGAGGCCGGTGGAAATAAATGTGATAACACGGATCGCCCAGGGCAGGCCAATAATCGGCGCGAGATAGATGACGACAAGGGGAAAGGCAACACCGCCTGCAGTGCATGCTAGCCCCGTCGCGAGGGCTAGGCGTTTGTGAAACCAGTGTCCTATAACAGACACGCTTGGGTTGAAGAGGAGAGATGCGGATATGCCTCCACATACCCCAAAGGAGAGGAGAAATTGATAAAAATCTATCGTATGTTGAGTCAGCAAGACAATCATGTATCGCGGCGAGGAATATCACAGGGGCGGGTCCTCACCGCGTGACAGACTGAGAAATACCATAGAGGCGACAAGACCGACAGAACCAGGTACGATCAGAACCCTTATGTCATGGGCATCGAAAATGGGACCTAGCAAACAAAACCATTGGCTTTAATTCTCTGGTAGGCCTGGATTCTCCGGATAGAGGTTCACCAACTTGTGCTGACGAGGAAAGCGAAGGAGCTGAAGATCCAGCCGGTGGTTCTTTCCGCTATGCCGGCTAGCTCATGCTTCGACAACCAGGCTTGGAGGACGGCCATGGTGTTGAGGAGACCCATAGATGGAAGCATGGCACACCACGCTCCAAGTACGATCATCCAAGCCTCGTATCCGCCGTCGGGGTACTCGAAAGCATCTGGCCCTGGAGAATTTACTGTAGAAGTGGTAGCTCGAGGGGAGTATCAGATAACACCGCCTTGATTTGATAGATCTCGGAGTAAAAGGGACGTACTCATCTCAATCTGGGTTGGCGTTAATCGGCCATCTGGCGAATCTTCTGGATCATATCCGGGGGCCTCTGTCTCCAGCTGGGGTGTATGACTTGATGCATACATCCTCTGAGATCCGCTGATCGTCTGACAACTTCTCGTCTGGGCAGGCACCGGTAGCCAACGAATCGAGCTGGAATGTAGACAAAGGTCAAAGGACGGGAATGTAACACTGCTTAGCGGAACTATCAAGGGAAAGCACAGAGTTCGAATGACAATCCAATATGTTCAAATATGATTGTACCTGATGCCGGGCTACAAGCTACGGGAACTTGAAGCCTACCTATGCATGTACTCCGTTGCGCGGTCGTCCTCGCACTCCACACAATATCGGCCACTGAGCGAAATCCTGTTTGTGCGGGTTCCGCTTGCGGTAGTCACAATCGTGCATATGAGGTTGCAGCCTTTACTCATCGTCCAACCGACTGCCCCCTCCCCCGCTCGATAACCCAAAATCGATTAGTTGCCTTGGCCATGTGGTGAATAACTGGCGTGACAGCGATCTGCACAGCTTCTGCCCTATAGTTCGTTAAGATTTTATGTAGTCTTGATAAGATCTTTGTTATTCATTCTGAATGCGCGAATGAGATATATAAATAGAGACGCTGTATGAGGATAGCATTCGGGCCTGGATGTACGTAACAGCTCGCTTGGTGAGCATCAATTGCCTACCTTACACAAATAGGAAGCAAGGCTAGCAAGGGAGCGGCCTCTTTGCCACAGCTAGGTCACCGTCCATACCTAGCAAGTCGATCCTCTGTGCGATATTCGGCTTATACGCATATATATAGCTGCAGGTCCAGCTGGTGTGCGAGTACAAATCGCTAGCCCGCAGCCCAGCCAGCTTCCAGAACAGCTAGCCAAACCAGCATCTAGGGTTCTCAAGTACTCGTTTACGAATACCCAAAACTACGTGGTAGCCTCTACTTTCAGTCATGTTTCTGTCGATCTCATCCGAGCTAATGAGCTAGCGTCTGCGTTAGCCTCAGCCATCTTGGGGGCGGTGGGTGAGAGTCACCGAAGATCATTATACCGCGCACGGCCGCGCTGACGCGGCGAACGTCTAGATCCGCACAGCATACTTCTTTCCAATCCAATTGCGGTAGCCCGTCGGCGGCCCTCACATTTACTTGCGCATTTGGTCAATACGGCCAGAACTCTCCCAGAACGATTGCAGTCTAGTGAGCCGCGCCATCGATCTGGAGGAGCTGGACGTTGACGGCGGCCTTGCATCAGTACTCACGGAGAAAAAGGTAATTGAGCCCCATCGATCCATGAGGCTGGTGCTTTAGCGTTGATTGTGATTCAGCCCTGAAGCAATGACTCGCTCAGCCCTTCCAAGATCTCAGCTGATGAACCAACCAGGATATAAGCACATTCTACAGTTTCTACAAGGCTTCTTCGGCTATCTGTCGGAAATAGGACTGTCAACTGACTCGGTCAAAGGAAGCAGAGTAGGGATGGGTCATCATCGCAGTAAATCAGGTACAAGTTCCTAGTCCAATGCTTCACTGTCCTCGTCAAACCTAGCACTTCGAACACTGGAAATCGAGGCTGAAAGGCTCGTAGAGCGATTGTAATCCAAAGAGGATTCCGAACCTTATCAATAGACATTGTATTCTCCGCATGACAGTAGTAAGCCTATAGTCTCCAACGTTTCCATTCCAGAGAGGTAGACAAAGTACCTAGGCGTGAACTATCACTTTTCCTGGCTAGGGACTGACCTGAGCTTACACCGATTACGCTATTACCATTTCTCATATTACGATAGGCAGCCCTATTTAGCAGCGTTATTAGTTCATTAAATCAGTACAGTCCATACGAAGACAGCTGTTATCTCCAAATGAGGCATTCGTAGTCTATAAGAGCGTGTGAGACGTATTGGTCGTATTTCACAAGGGGCGACTGGGCGGACAAGACAAGTGCCTACTAGTGTTAGACACCAAGACAACTGGGAATCGGCAAATGTGCCTCGACAGGGTGTTCGATTCGGAAAACAAGGTGAGGTCGTGATCTAAAAGGCCACCCCCACATCGCGACATCGCTGGGCAAAACTGCCCCCGCGGCCACTATAGCTTCACGGGAAATGCCGTTGCTTCCTCTCCGTTGTTTGGGCCTAGAAGTGGGGCGTGCTAAGGGGCCTGGTTGCATGTCGCGGGACCGGGCCTCCAGCCTAACACGACCTACTGTGCAAGCCAACACAATGAGCTATCCGGTTTTTGGCATCAAAAGCCTTGGTCAATGGCCCCATTGATCTCTCATAGAGGAGGAACGTTTCTCGAATTAAGAAGCACTCAGAGTCTAGCAGTATGCACTCACATCGGTAGCATCAGGCATTGCGCATTGTTGTCTTTTACGAATATCTGAAGCCGGGCAGATTTTGCAGCCAGGCCAATTAATACTGGAGTTGCGGTGGGATCTATCCCTTAGGCAGTAGTCCTATCACTCTAGCAGTACATTTTACCCAAAGCCATGCATCATGGACGCTACGGTATTCTATTTTCCTGTACTAGCTTGTACTTTCCTATACTAGATTTATTTCTGGAAGTGTGTTAAAGTGTGCAACTTCTAACCGGCCCGCCTTTCGTTGCTCTTAGAGTAGATACCCACTAGGGACCACGTCATCTAGGTGGAAGATTTCGGATACGCCAAGGGCAAAGTCTTGCTTAACCGCGCAGATTGCAGTTTCTCGAATGCGTTTTCCATGTTCCGTAAACCCGATGACGATTGCGCTCGGTCGTACCCTAAGCCGACGTCGGGTGTCGATAGTTCGTCTGGCTGCGGCAGGGGTGCAACGTCTGACTCGCCAAAGTCGGGCACGGGCTGGCGCCAGTGTCTGTTACTAGACCGCAATACAACGGCCAATGAATCCATCGGTTAGTAGGAGAGCCGGTTTGGGCTATCTGCTGCCCCCTTCAGGGGCATGAGGGGGTGGTTCGAATGCTAATTGCACAACGATATGGGACGACTCTAGGCTAGCCACATGCCGGCATGGGAAAACCTTCCGATTCGCGCAGCTGCCGATTTTATCTTTTCGATTTTCGTAGGTAGATCCTTGCGACAGGGATTTCCCTTCGAGGATGCACAACTGACGGCCAGTCAAGCTGAGTACATACCGGCTCGCCAAGTGCGATCAGCCAGCCCGAAACTTGGTGTGATCCAAGATCTCTAGACGCAACCAACTCGGTACGAAGAGGGGATGTTCATTTCGGTGCTGATCTGTCTACAAAAATCGTCCCATCGCTCATATTATGGCCGCCCTGGGCAACGACCATCACTCATGGCTCACTCTGGTCTTCCACTAACCGGCGTTGAAATATGACAGGAACTGCTGAGTCATTTACTCTACTCGCCCTGGCGCTTTCCGTCATCGGCTCTCGCATAGGCGTCCGCTGGAAGCAAGCCGGCCCTTCCAACTGGGAGCTCGATGACTATGTTATGCCCTTGACTGGAGTACGCAGCCCCAACCCTCCTCCAATGGCATTGTCGGACTCTGTCAGCTTGTGGTCTGTTCCGGTAACTAACATTGGTGTCTCCTCAGGCAGCATTTACAGCCGAGACGGTCCTGGCTTACGCTGTGGGTTCTCAATATGGCGGCCTTACCAATTCTTTCATAGACGATGAACAGCGAGCCGCCCTTGATCCTGCCTCAGAAGAATATAGCCACCGCGTCACCGGATCTAAAATCCAAGTAGCCGGCTGGTCTCTTTACGCATTCATTCTGTGGTCAATGAAGCTTTCGCTCGTCGTATTTTATGCGAGGCTCACGTGCGTTCGACACCTCGTTATACATCGAGTAGTAGCCAATACTTATTCGACATAGTTCTCGACTTGCCCATCCGAGGCTACTTATACAGATCTCATTGGTCTTACTTGGTGTCACCTACGTCGCAGTTGCGCTTTCTCTTCTGCTCGGGTGCCAGCCAATGTCCAAGTACTGGCAGGTCTACCCGGATCCTGGCAGTAAGTTCTTCGCCGACCAAGATGAACTGGCGCCTCGCCTGCTAACACGGAGCTGGTAAGACCTTTGCCAGCCAGCTATTTCTAAGCTCAACGTTTTTGTCGTTGTTATCCCAAATGTTGTCACCGACCTCTTCCTGCTATCAATTCCCCTACCGGTAAGCCCCTGGAGACATATAGACTTTTACCTAACCTACTGACACACGCTATCCCACAGCTTCTATGGAAAGTCAATATCAGTCTTCGGAAGAAGATACATTTAATGTGTTTGTTCAGCGGAGCCGTTTTCGTTGTCATGGCTGGCACGATAAGAGCTGTCGTTATTCTCACTGTACGCTCTGATACTCAGAATTACTGTTGCCCTACTACAGCGCTGACTCGCTGGACAGGCTGGCTCTGATGGCGCCATTTCGGGAAGCCAATGGGCCTGTCGCGAGACGTTCGTGTCCATTGTCATCACCAATCTCCCAATCATCCAGCCTTTGATACGAGCCGTGGCAGATAAAGTTGGATTAAGCGCCTTGATTAGCAAGTCCTCCCGGCAAGCTTCAAGCCATCCTCTCGGTAGCAAAGATAGAGGAACGCAAGCGTTCGAGCTTAGTAAGAAGGACGTCGACTCGAAAGTACTCTCCAAGTCTCAAAGTTCAGCCTGGGACAGCGATGAGCATATTCTCCGTCAAGACACGCCAAAGGATACCAAACAACCGTCGCCCACGTCTAATACCAAGATTATCGTTAGACAAGATATCACTATCGACTATGAGAATACCTTCTATGATGATCAGCCGGGTAGGAGTAGTCGTCAGGACTGGAGCTAAGAAAGTCTATGAGAATACCACTTTGGCATTGGCTCGATCGTCACACTCTTATCTGCAATGGAATCTGGAAGATTGCCTAGTCGGTTTTATCCATGAGTAACGCAATCTAAGTGTAGTCCGTTCTTTTATTTTAAGCTCCGCTATACCTTGTGTCGTTGAATGTAAATAGCAATCCTACACCATGGCCGGTCCTCCCTCCCCATGAAACTTCTCTGCAGTACCAAAGTCCGCCGCGTACTAGGTAACTTAGCCAGCCGCGCTCGGTATAGGACTATACCGAGTGACGTATGAGCAGAGGAGATTCAACCGCTTGCGCTTATCTCGCGCCTCGCGTCCTCACAATCGGTTAAACTTATTCGCCAGATTCTCCATCTGGGACATATCAACCGCGTATTCCAGTTCGCTCTGCAGCGTGTCGCGCACGATCTCTATTGCGGACTTGGACTCGATCGAAGACCCATCGTCACGCATGCTATTGCCTCCCGTTCTGACCGAGATATACGGGTCTGCGCCACGAGAAAGCATCACCTTAATGGCCGCTATCCATCTATCCCGATTGTTCTGGAGAGCTAGAGAGCTGTTCGAGTGTGCACCGGCGCTAGTCTCGGCCTTCGTCAGGCGGGCCATGGCAGCACTGGACTGCCGCGAGAAGTACTGGGCACCACCCTTAACAGCCTTGACCCATATCTTGGAACTAGCGGGGCTGGACATGTTCAAGCCGTGGCGGAATAGCATGTCGAGGAACGCTGTATCGGGCATATCGCGGTGGAAGTCCCTGTAATCCGTCATATACTCCGCCGAGGCTGAGATCCCGTCCGCCCTGGGACATACGGCAATGCGGAGCAGGCCTTGCAACTTGGCGAGCTTCGTTTCTTCATCATTGCCTTGAAGGAATGTTCCCAGTCTAGCAGAGACATAGTTTACCAGATTGGCCTGAATCGCAAGAGACAAGAATTCTGAGCGCTTGGGAGACTTGCCCGTCTCCATGGGCTCGAAACCGGCCCAATGCGCTCTGCAGAGGGCGGGGCATTTTGATTCAGTCCAATCGTTGTCTTCGAGGAAAGGCTGGTATGTCTGAAGGGCTGTGACCCATGCGTGCTGACAGGTGGCATCCAATTCATCGATGAGGTCAAGATAGTGCGCAGTCCGAACAGGATCGCCCTTGAGCTCGCTGTCGACCCTGCCGGCGTAGCGGAGGGCGGTCGCGATGAGAAGCCAGACTTCCGGGAGCAGACGAGCGCGGTTATCCGGCCAAACCATGACAAAAAGACGGATAGAGGGGAAGCATTGGATGTGCCTGATGTAGCTGCTGAGCAGACATAAGTCCATGTCGAGGTTGCTCTCGAAGCATGCAGATTGGCCCAGCTTCTTCCAGATGTCCGCCCTGGCAGCAAACTCTTTGACAGTTTGATGCATGAAGATGACACGGTGCCCAGGCTGGAGAGGCTGTCCCTCGCACTCGACGAGCTGGAGGCAGCATTCATTGAGCCTTTCCTCCATCTGTTCGCACATCTCCTTGATATCCTGAGTTGTCATGCTCTGGGCTCCTCCATCGACAGTCCTCAGGCCACCTTTGCTGTTCAAGTATCCCTGCTCCGAAAAGCATAGCGTAATGAGGGTGAGCGGCAGCTGTGCTCTGAGCATGAGCTGGAATATTCGCGCGGCGCCGCGTCTCCGCTCAGGTCCCAACCTCCGGAGCATGTACATATAGAGGCCCTTGGAGCCACCAAGGCGGCTGGGTAGCGAGTTCAAAGTCGGTCGTATTGACTTCATCGAACCTTCCAAAAGCATATCCATGACAAGACGCGCATAAAGAACATGCCCGTTTGATCTAGATGCTACTTCAAGACACAGACTCTTCGCATCCGCGAGATTCGGCGCATCCTCCATAAGTCGAGTGGCGCAGTAGCGAGCAATTGCCTCTTCGGATTGCGTATGGACTCGAAGCCGTGGGAAGCGGCTGAAAGCCTCTTCGAGGATTGTGACTTCCCTGCTGGAAATGCAGAATTTAGTGTGTGCTTGGTCGCTCATGGACTCGACCAGCCCAGCAATTGCCTTCCGGCTGGCGTCAAGCCACTGGGCGTGGGCTGGGTTCTTCGAAGCTTCCGAATCCGAGTCTGAGTCGTTTTCGTCCCCATCCCGGACGCCCGTTCCGGGCAGGACGTCTAGCTGTCCATCTCCCTCTTCAAGGCGGAAGGCGTCTAATCCATCCATAAAGATTACCAGCCGCAAACGAGAGGCTTCGTGGGTGAAGATAGACCAGAATGCCTGTGTGAGATTAACGGTGGTGTTGAATTGCGTCAGGGGCGGCCAAGGGCCGACGAAGAAGCTGGGAAAGGCCACAGCGGTGAGTTCTGGCCTCTTACTGAGGATTTGGTGAAGCAAAGTCCTTATAATCCCCTCGTGAGATCTCTTCAGGTGGCTTCCGCTATCATCCAGATAAACACTAATCATCATAAGAGTACCTCCAGAGCTCTGGGCCCATTGTTCCAAGCGGTCCCGCGTCTCCTTGTCATGGAAAGCGTGTTTCATCATTGTCGACTTGCCAGATCCGGCTTTCCCGCTCATCCAGAATATTGGATCTTTGGCCAGAAGCCAGCTGTAGAATGGCGAGGCGGAGTCGTCAGAACCTTTGGCAGAGAGGACCTGATCACACGTGTGCCTGAAACTATCGTCCACTTTAATCCGGTTTTCTTTCTCCGTCATACCCTCAAAGTAAAGCGCGTTTAGTATTTCTGGCCGGTTGTCAGTTCACTCTTCTCTATAAATAATTGAACCACTGAATTCTCTAGTATACCTCGGTTTCGCTGTTCTTTTGCTTCCTCGAGATCTATTGATTGTAATGTCAGAGCGAGATTTTGGATTCAAAGCAAAACCACTGCCCATGGAAAGCGGACAAGCGGCTGGTCGGTTCTCACCTGTTGCTCCTGGGTCCTGAGACAGCTTGCTGATGTGTCCCAGAATTTGGAAGTAGCCAGGGTCTGTTCTCCGCGCAAATTTGATCATGTCGAAGTGATCGGCCTGGATGCTGTCTACTGTGAGATTCATTCCGCCTTTGTACGAGGCCGATTCACGAGGGATCATCTATGCATGCTAACTGTCAACGCTTATTCCGGATCCACGAGATACAAGCGAATCACGAGATTGTTATGTAACTTACCGATCCATCTCGAGTCGGGCGTGTTTCTCTGATACACACTACTGGGATATCCCGAGTGAAGAGAACAAAGTCTTCGTGGATCTTCATGAGCAACTCGGACTGCTCGCTTAGCCAGCCTAAGAGGGCTGGGGTGGGCCGCTGAGGAGATATATGAAGCGCATCGGCCACGGTCTCGCCTAGTGTATGTCCTGAAGTGGCTATGTGAGGCGTGCCCAGGAAGATAACACCGATAGTTCTCGCGTAGATGGTTCCAAGCTCGGCATGAACGCCGTTTCCGTAGATGCGTGAAATAGCAGCGGTGGAGAGAGCTTGCTTGATGATCAGGCCACCGAAATCGTGCCCGATAAATATCACGGAACGATTCATGCCCCTGGTTTTGTAGAACATTACGATGTCCTCCAGAAAGAGGTCACCGAATGGAGACTTATCTGCTATCTGCGTGAAGACGGCCGGGTCTGGGAAGTTCAACCACCATCCCCACTAGCAAGTCGTGGGTTAGAGAGATATCGAACATTCGATGGGCGCCTATACCTACCGAAATGATCCTCACTCCAGGAATGTCTTGGCCGAGGAGATCTCGAGGCCAGCAAACGCCGGATTTCGTCCATGATTCCTCTCGGTGACCGTTGAACCCATGGACGAGGATAATATCCACACCATTTTCATCGTCGTTTGAATCGTCGAGCAGACAGCACATTCCTTTTGGTGGGAGTTTGGCGGGATCGGAGGGCTCGTCGCACAAGGTGGCCGTGTCTGCTCTTGACAGAGATAGCGATGCATCCGATTTCGAGCCTGCGCGTGAGGCGCTCATGGACTTCCGTCCACCGACATTTAGGTGGTCATGTCGCTTGGCGTTGTCGACTTTTGAAGGCTTCGTTGATCGAGAGGACGACGTCAGCCGGGCCAGAGTCTGCCTGATTCGTTGCATATTGCTGTGCGGAGAAGAGCCTTCAAGGAAAGGGACAGGAAGCAGATTCTCAAGATATCACTGTGTACAGGAATCCCTCGCGCGAAGACAGCGGCGTCTCACCGAGTTAGATGGACTCTATCTAAGCTTCCCATTATCTCAGCGACACTTTTGAGGTGTTGCTGCCCGACAGGACTGTAGAAAAAAGAGGGACAGCGCGCCACCTGGAAAAACTCGGCCACCCCCTCGTCTGGCATAACTGTCGGGAAGGGGCCCAGTTTTGCGGAGACGACAAAATAGTCTGGGAGAGTATTGACAGCCTCACCAAACTTTTAAAATACTTTGTAATTAATATAGAGTTTTGCGGGCGATGAGCACTGCTAAGCCTGGGCAAGGATCTTGCTAAACCTCAAACGGAGGTAACCCGGACAAGCGAGGACTGGGCGCCTACGGATCAGTCCTTCAGAGAGATGTGACATGATGATCGGCAAGAAGAAGTGGATTTAGAGGGCCCTCCCCTTTTCGAAACAACCGACAGCCGGTGCTAATTTATGTCCCCTGTCTCCGTCCCACATGTCGTACGGGCCTCCCTCGTCACGACTAGGGTTCTGTCAAGTTCACTCCTGGCTAGCAAGACGGAAATTAGGGTACACTTTCCTTTGCAGTAACTCTTGTGATCTACTTAGATTTTTGTACAAGTCACCCTCTCTCTCTTTCTCAGCTACAATATAATTACGTCGACACCCGGTTACCACAAAATGGCCAGCATGCCAAGAGTCCTCTTTTAAGCCATAACGTGCTCGAATCTAAGAAAAGATCATTTCGTACGCTCAACCAATGTTAAGCTAGCTGCGCATCTAGTTATCTATCAGGAGCAGTGTCTACCGGACGTATTTAGTTGCCTCTGATGTGGTGAAGGGATTTAAGTTGTGATGGCATCAATTGTGGTCCTTGGCCAGCCCTAAAGCTCTTCAAGGGTAGTACCTCCAATACGATTACCCACTTACAAGGGGCTTCCTCCCATACATACTCCACCAACGTTACCAGCATTCCTAATAATCGACCAGTGAACACATTAATGAGCGGCTCCCTCGATTAACACAGGAAAGTATTCTGCCTACCTTTCCCCCTGTAGTTTGTAATTTCCACTGATTTTCGTCCTACCAATTTCGGTTCGGCCCGCTCCACTCCTCGCTACTTGACTCAACACACGGGCCAAGCATCCCGTGCCAGGTACTGTACAGTACGGAGCACCCCCTAGTTGGCACTACTGTAGGGGAATGGCGACACTTTCCATTCTTTACAGTAAAGCGCTCGATACCACGTAGAAATACAGCGTATGCCGGACTATTTTTGTTCGCTTCGCCATGTTATTTCGGGAGACCAACTCACCTAAACCTAGTGAGGCTGCCGCTACACTGCAGAAGCCCACAAAATGAGGAGAATCTTTACTGGGGTCGTTCAGGGGTCGGATTTTGTCAATTCCTACTGTGCGTAAGGTAACGGCGAGCCAGAAACTACGGGTTTTAGGGGCTACCCTTCAAAGCCAAAGGCCAACCATTCCCGGGTCCTATGGCGTCTAGATTTAGAAAGTAGACACAAGATTAGCGTGCTACGCTGTTGTTATTCATAATACTAGTTGAGACCTTACTAGGCTTATAATCAAGAAAGCCATCTCTCGGGGCGGTGAGACCTACAATCAACCCCTGGCATAATTTGCTAGCTTGGTACAAGCAGGGATCTTTGTGCAAGGGAAGTACAGGGGGTCAAAAGGCCTGAAAATCTGGCTCACAATACCTTTCCGTAGAGACAAAAGTACCTGCTCTAACTGCCCACTCAGGCCTTGAGCCTTACATAACAGAGTATTTACAACACAAGTGAATAAGCACCAATTGTGTTCGTGAATCAAGCAAATCGCAGTGTAAACAGATCACTGAGGTGCGTGCATGGAGGCGTGCGGAGTGGGTCATTAGCTTAGTGGCGTCGTCACCGGGTGGGGGCCACGCCAGCCGTTACGGTCGATAGGATCCCCGCTCGCCGGTTCGGCGCGCAACTGGATCGTAAATCAACGCCACAGCTAAATCTCTCACTTATCTTTTTAATTCTACTGCCAGTCCTCTTTCACCCACACCACGGGGGCTCGATTCCACTTAAGACTACCATGCCAGTGGGCAAAATGGGACTTGTTGGGCACTTGGATAGGCACAAAGGATCCGGTGGTGGGGTCAAAGGAGTATATTCGGTTGTTCAAATATAGGTAATGACTGTAGTATAGAATTCGATTGTCATGACAATGGCATTTGCGGCCAAGGCCAGGAGAATGGTGACAAGAGGGAAAAGGCTGCTTCAACCTGATCACGCCTGAGGAGACCAGTGGAAACCAATCTCGAGGATACTCACCGACCGTCACAGGGGATAGCCAGCAAAAGTAGGCTGTCAATGAAGGTATAGGAGGCAAAGCAAATAAGAACAAGCTCGAGTCGAATACCGCCGAGGCATAGCACCTATAGCCTTAGCTAGATCACGATGAAATTTGGCAACGCTCACCAACCCTCGTCATCACTGCTGCTGGCGTCCTTTTCCGCTTTAATGAGCGCCTTGGCCTTCTCGACCAACTCCTCTGCGTTGCCATGCATCGCGGCCATCTGTAGTTCCATCCAGCCCAGCGCTTTGGCAGCTAGCATCTCCCACTCGCTCTTGGAAGATGCTAGGACCTTTTGCAAGTACGCCAGTGCCAGCGCAGTCGCTAGCAAGTCTAGGCTGGCTCGGCTACTGGAGACGGTGAGTTGCATCTGCACGGCCTTGGCTTGGACGTCACGTTCATTGCAGCCTAGCAGACTGATCAATGCGGTAGTCCACTTCCACGCACCAGTAAAAGTCTGCAGTGCGACAATGGGCCCCAGTCTGTCATTCTGTGGTGAATCTACCTTCCCCGGTCGTGGAGCAGTGCGTGCACTGGACAATGCGCCCGAGTATGACGACGCACTGCTGCCCATTGGAGCTACAATTCTGTCTCTGTCACGAGGCCCCACATTGCCAGCATTCATACTACCCCGATTTCGGTCTCTAGTCCGAGTAGAACGTAGCATATATCTGCCGTTAGACGGCTCTGGAGTGGGCGAAGGGGGCGCTATCGCACTCGCTGTAGCGAAGAAGGGAGCACCAGACCCGGTGTCCTTTGCTGTTGAGGGCGGTGAAACCCTGGAGGGTGCGATGTTACTTTGCCCTTTGGTCACTGTTAGCAAATTGTCATGGTACTTTCGGTTCTGCACAGAGAAGGCGCGGTGGCAAACACGTCAATCGTATCTGTGCAATGTATATTGTCCTTACCTCGTCCGAAGAATGTATCAACTGGGAATGAATCAGAGGGCGCCGGGCAAAGATCATCGTCGTAGTCATCTTCATCCGGGAGTGGCATGCAAGCGGCAGCCTCCATCTCGCGCGAATACTGAGCCAGTAGATCTGCATCTACGGTTGCAGGGGCCATGAGTGCCATGGCAGTGACCACACGATGTTCACTAGCATCTTCGGGAGCATAGGAAAAGACATCTACCCTGCGACATGTCTGGCCTTCACTAGTTTCCTCGACCGCGACAAAGTTGCACCACTTGCCTGCGACGCCAAAGGCGACGCCCAGGCGCACGGCCTCGCGCTCCACCATATCGAGGAATCGGCCGGGGTGTTTGTCCTTGAGCAGAATTCCGTCGATACCTCTAGCTTGATATATCCACCCTCGACCCTCCTCAAGCTCCTGCATGGATTTGCGAGCCGCTAGCTGGTGAATCGTTTCCCCTTTCTCCGCAAGAACCGTCACGGGGATTTCGAGTTCAAGTGGTCCATAGGACGAGACGCCGCGGAGGGTAACAGATTTGGGATTCCGTTGCAAGCTCTCGGGCGACAGTATCAGGTACACGCTAGTCCGGCTGAATGGGAATAGGTTGGGGATCTTGAAAGGAGCCTGGAGGAGTTTTGGCTCCCCGAGCGGTGGGATGTGAGCGTACTTGTCGCCTGCCGAGGTATCGAGGGATGGATCTGTCATCTCAATATCCGGATCTGCCGAAGTGTCGAAGAGTGAGATAGGATTTGCCGGGGAGGCGGCTTGAGCGGTTATCGTTTCTGGGGTGGGCGCGGTGATAATGAGAGCATCCATGACTTTCTCGACCAACTCAAAGTCGTCATCGTCAGACTCAACATTGCGTTCGTAGTTGATCTCAAGGGTGTAGTTCCTAACATGAGGTGTCAAGGAAGCCTTAAGCATCCGCACAACCTTACTGCTCATCTTCTCTCCATCAGCCACGCTCTGCGCAAAGCCGTTGCCGGCGCGGGCAACGCCTTCGATGAGCGAGTGACTCGCGTCACGCCCGATGCCAAGAGTAAAGATGCGAATCCTCCCGTCACTTTCAGAGACCTGTTCGCTAAGCATGGCCAGCAAGCTATCTTGATTCCAAATCTCGCCGTCAGTGAGCAGGAAAATTTCAAGGTCCATGTCAGAGTACCGTTGCTTGATAGTCTGTTCCAACGGTTGATATATCTCAGTGCCGCCATAGTTCGCGCTAAATGTGTCGACATGGCGCAGAGCCTGTTTCAAGCTGGATGCATCGTATGTGCGCGATCCTTTCGGGAAGAGAAAGCTGTAGTCTGAGCCAAAGGAGCATATGTTAAACTTCACCCCGACCGGCAGCGACTTGAGGAAAATGTGCAGCGCGCTTACAGCATTTCCTATCTTGTTGCCGGTTTGCATCGACCCAGAGCGATCGCAGACGAAAACGATTTCGGGGCGAGACGATGGAAGATTAAACTTGGGCACAAGAGTTGCCATAATAGCGCGCTGGTTAGGAAGGCTTGGGTGCGTTTCGAGCAATGCGACAGGGCTTCCGCTGTTGGCAACAACCGCCTGAAGGACGAAGTCTCTGTCTAGCTCGGCAGTTTCCAGCGACAGGGTTGCAGAAGCTTTCTGGAGAGAAAGCTCAGCACCAGACGGGGCCGCTGAAGTGCTTCCAATAGTGACCGCGATGGGATGAGATGGCGACTGGATGGATTGGATGCTAGTAGCCATCTCCGCATCTACGAGTATCCTAATGCGGCCCTGGGCAAGGATATTGTCTCCCTTGATGAGCTCGCCCGGATACTCGCCATATCGAGGTGCAATTTTGGTCGGGATAGTGAACCGAATGCCGTCCACTTCGGCATCGTGCTTCAGCTCGCCTAGATAAGTGATCTGTACAGCTATCTTAGCACCGCTGGGGATATTCCCCAGAGTAGTGGTGAAGACGTCGCTAGCAGTCGGGAGTTGCTCAAGCAAACCAGCTGTCTGTCCGCGGGAGGTGGCAGCGTCGAATGTCTGTCTAGCTTGGCTGCGCTCTTGGACAACGCCGCGAATAACACGGTCGCCGTTGATAGTGCAGGTGAAACCGACCACGGAAACCCCATCGTACAGGGGAAATGTGTATCGTAGCTCCGGTATCGGGTTTCTGGACGACGGGTTCATAAAGATTTGAGTGAGGGTCGTTCGGCTCGAGAAGGATAGGAGTCGTGTGTGTACCGACAGGGACACCTGAGGGAGGTAGTATCGCTTGTTGAAACTGGATCCATGGCGCATCCGCTGGAAGGGCGTGCTCATGAAGTAGACCCCACAAACATCATTTGTCTGTCTCGCCATGGTAAAGGTCAATGCCCAAGAAAGGATAAATGGTGGTAAATGGGCGGGGTATGGTGACTGTCGCAGAGAGTACCGATGGGAAAACGGGAGGGCGGATACTCGAGGATTTTCGAGGATCAAGAAGATCGCCCATCTTATAGGTAAATTCCGATGATTGCGAGACCTGTGAGCAAGGAGGCTTTGGTAGGTATGCTATTCACCGAGTACTCTTGCACGGAGGCCGCTGATTGGTGGGAGCGCTGCTTGCAGCCAATCACGGCCGCGTTTGGCCAGTGCAGCGGCTGCCTGGCTCTGCCTAGTCGAACCATTTGCCTACTAAAGCCATGATGCGTCAGAATTGTGGTGGATTTGTCAGAAACCGCTGGGCATTCTGACGTGTTGCCAAAATAAAGGCTCCTCTTTGGCCGACACTTTTCTTTGGACTTCACCGAGCCTGTAGTTATCATGCCAAAAGTGGTACCGAGCGCTTCGCCCCTCGCCCCCGCCCCTCTGCCCGGACCCCTTTGCGCGAGCACCATCGAGAGCCATAGTGTCCTAAACGCCCGCGAGGCCCCAGCCAATACCACAAACTTGCTTGACTACGAACACTATACTGCTGCCGCAGCATTTATGGCCGATCACCTTACTGTATATCCAGCTATTATACAACCAATACATTTATTGGAGAACGGTCAAGGGAGATTACGTTATCTTTCGGGCCCGATTGAATGGCTTAATACTTTTATACCGTGGACTAAAGCTCTCTTAGGGTCAATATAGTATAGCTGAACCTTTTTTGCGACTAAGATCGAAGGATGCTCGTCAAGGTTAGTAACACTCGATTGTTAGAGAAAAGACCATGTCTCTAATAAGCTATCTGCTGTATTAGTTCGGGTGTGGTTAATAGATAGTGGCGATTGGTATCGGCCGGCGCGTCGGCGTCTAAGGGGTTGGTTAAGAATAGAGAGGGGTCTGTTGGTCAGGTCGACTTACAAAATGCGCCACAATTATGCAGGGCAGTTAAATCGTCTCTCGCTATAGGACTAAATAAAGCCTTTCGCCCCTCTCCCCCTGCCCCTTTCCTTTCTCCTACACGCAGGCTCCATCCTCACCATGTCACCAAAACGGCGAAATCTGCTGTTCGTCGCAGTGTTCGCCATAGGCGCGTCATTTTTAAGCCTTCCCATAGCATACTACCATGATGGCTGGAAACAATTAACCGTTTTCCAGTCCCAAAGCTCCAGTATGAGCCATGATTGCACATCGCAACTGTTGACTATTGAAGGCACTTTGCTAACGGGGCAGAAGCTATCGAGAACTGGGTCTTCGATCCCGCCGCCGCCGCAAACACACACGCATTCTCGTACGAAAAATGCAACCTTGCATTCCCCAAGCTTTTTCAGCGTATTGATGAATCGGTTTCTGCCCGTGGACGCAATGCTATTCAGTTAAGCGACCTTGCAATGGTCCCTGGGCGGTGCTTGGTGAAAATCATGATATACGATGGCGAGGCAGGCAATGACGATGAATTCCAAGAAAGAATATTTGAACTAAAACTTTACGCAGCTCTTCATTATTGACACTGGCAAGCCCGAAGACTGCTATGTGTCTAATCAGCGCGAGCGCATCCTTGGCACTTTGCACCTGATCAGCCGAGCCGTCTCGTCGTCACCGGAACCAGTGCCAAACATCGAGGCTGTGATAAGCACGGACGACTCCCCCCGCCGTAGCATCGATCGCGGTGTCTTGCTCGGATTTACGCGCCCCAGCGGGGAAGATTGGGCCAATATATGGCTCCTCCCAGACTATGGGTACTGGTCATGGGAGTACACAGGAGCGCCAAGCTGGGAGGCCATTCGGCGCAAAATATACGACTTAGAAAAGGAGCTCTCGTGGGCCGATAAGATAAATAAAGCGATTTGGCGAGGCAAAGCTGACGCGAATCCCGTTCGACAGGAGCTAATCGACGTGGCGAAGGACAAGCCGTGGAGCGACATCCAGAACTTCAATGTGGTCCAAATGCTTGCAGATGATACCCATGCGCCAGATCGTAAGACTCTGCCCGAATTTTGCCAGTATGTTTTAATGCCCTTTCCGCTCCGACCTACCCAGCCTCTACTGAATCGTTCCACATGGTATTAACATAATCAACCCCCTACGCAGGTATAGGTTTCCAGTGCATACCGAAGGCTATACATATTCTGGTCGACTGAAATATCTGCAGCAGTGCAGGTCCGTAGTCGTCACGCACCCGCTTCAGTGGGAGGAGTTCCATACCCACCTACTACGTTCAAGCGGCCCTGAACGGAACTTTATACAAACAGCGCCTAGCTGGGAGGATCTCGACCAAAGAATGACGGAGATGATGAACAGCCCCGATGAAGCGGAGCGAATAGCGAACCGGAGCTACAATGTGTTTGCGAAGCGTTATTTGACACCAGCTGCGGTGCGTCTCAGATGTCCTTGTATTCATTGGACCTCAGCTAATGACCAGCTGCCTTAGATTTCTTGCTATATTCGTCGCCTTATCGACAGGTATGCCTCGCTTCAAGATTTCGAGGTTGCGCTGTACGAAAAGAACAAGCATGGTAAACTCGAGCTCCGAGGAGTGCCATTTTCAAGCTTCGTCATCCACTGGCCAAAGGACCCGTCCATCGTGCCCTGATTGAAGGGCACCAGCATCCATTTTTACACACGCACTGAATCATCTTTCCCTGCGATAAAGGGAGAGTGAAACAGGAAAGGAGGGTGGGCGGGGGTGCGACAGCGCAGTTGCGGTCACTGTAGGGCCAAAGTGTAAGGAGATGGGCAGCATAGCGACCAACACCAGTCGAATTTTATATTGGAACCAAGCACCTGGGACCAACAGGCCAATTAGATGCTCGCTGTTATCGCCAGCTTCCGCGCTCCACGCCGCTGCCCTTTTCTATTAGTTGGTTCCCAGGTCGAAGCCCACTTTAAAGCAGGGGTGGCAGGTTGCCTGCTACCAACAGTCCCAGATAACCCTGCTGCGCCAATCCAATTGCAGGGAAGAGCCTCGGTTGGTTGTCTTGTTCATAGCCTTTCAGCCGGCCGTATGCAGAGAAGCTCTCTGGCCCACGATGTTAGAAACGGGCACCCTGCTGTCTCGACAAATACGATAAAAGAATGGCAGGTAGCGAACCAACAGCTCAGAGTATTTGAGGAAGCTAGCGCAATATAGCCCATCGCCCAAGCGAAATTCCACCCCTCGCCCCTTGTATTCTTTTACCTCGTATAACCTCCACCCATGTCGTAGCAATCATTTATAACAAAGGCTCGATCTAGAAAATGACAACGAATGGTTTCTAATTCTTTCTTGGGTGGTTAACTGTCATACTTTATTCCTTGGATGCAGCTGTGTCCGAGGCTGAGCGTCCCCCAACGCCGCTCGCCCCGGATATAGGGCAACGCATGTTATAGAAACGAGATGAATCTACAAAGACAAGCACTTGCGATTATCTTGATGGAAAGGCTTCGCCGCCGATAGAAGGCTGCCGTCTTGCTGCAAACTGTGTCGACGCTTTTACTTGCTCCAGGGTTACACAATCGTAGCTCTTGCCGGCGATTCCAGGATCAAGATCAATTATTAACCGAATTCAACGTCTGGATAAATCTATATGTACGCAACTACTAGTTCTCCATTCGCTTATAGGTGATTTGACAAGAGTACCTAGTCTTTAATGTCCGAGATATCAAGCGCCAGTGCGAGCGAGACTATGAATAACATCTACACCTCTTCTCGAATCCTCAACATCTTCCATAGCGATGGCCTTGCCTAATTGTCCTATAACATGGCCATCATCATCCATAATCTGTGGAATCCTGCTCTGGACTGGAAGCTGCATCAAAACCACCCAAAAGAGAGGTGTCGCAATTATGAATATCCCGAAATAGAGACCAAATGGGATGTACTGATTGGATGCCTTAGAGTTGATGCCGTAGGAGATAGCTTGGCCAACCGTTTCCCATGATCGGAAAACGCCGCCAGTGCGGGCATTTGTCCCAACATCGGATGCAAATTGGCCAAGAACCCAGTATACAAGGGTCTGCGACATCCATCTGCTCATATATCAGTACGCCGGGAAAGGAAGAAACAGGGTCAGTGGGGAATTCATGAGTTAACGATATAAATTAGCCACGGAATCCACCGGGAAAGCCAAGTCCCGGTCTCCGTGCTATCACATATCAGCAACCGCTTGTCCAATATACTAGATCTCGGAGGATAGTTCTCACAAGTCAATGGCTGCGCCAGTATGTGTTTCGAAGTACCGGATGTTTATCATGACCCAGATGAGCATTGCTCTATGCCAGAGCGTGGTTAACGGGCATTATTACCAACAGGGAGTGAGGCTTTACTTACAGCGTAGGGATCACCCAGACAAAGAAAGCGATCATTCCTTTGCGCCTGGGGCCCACACTCTTCATGTCCAACAGCAAGCCGAAGAACGGGTTGAGGATTGCGGCTAGTGTGTGGCCAATCAAGGCGCCAAGCGCGCGGGTTCGAACTGAAAAATGTTGAGAGTGGTAGGTGCCCCATACACCATCTCCAAAGTACGTCAAGATATAAATCGGGATCAACAGCAAAGTCTGGATGGTTAGGTAAGTCAATTGTAACGAGAGGCAGCCCGGATACTGAATGAAACTTACGCGCTTCTCCATGTGATGAGCGAGCAGCAATTTACACTCCTTCTTCCACGATTTACGCGGGAGTCTCGGTACATCCCACCCATCAGAGCGGATAACCTTCCTGGTGCGGGTGAACAAGAGAGCAGCTGGGACGCCTGTGAAGACTCACTGTAAGCTGTTGCCACTGGCATAAAGGTTGCACTATTCACACGTGAATACTGACCTAGACATTCAAGTCCAAGGAAGACCAAGTACGTGTTCGTGCTGACGCCACCCGCGCCGTTCTTAGCAATATTTAATCCGAACGTAATAGCACCTCCTAGGATTGAGCCCAAGGTTCTCATTGTAACCCAGATGGAGATATAGAGACCTCTCCGATGCTCTTCGGGGTATGAGATCATAGCTGTAGATTCGGCAACGTATAAGAAAGCCGAAGCTTTTGGCAACCAGTCTGGTCAGCTTAGATGTCTGACATGATGCAGAAGGGGTATACGCACTAACACCGTATATAGCCTTGGCGAAAATGAGATACCACTGAACGCCGTATTTGCTATTCACATAAAACCCGGAACCCGACAGCGGGAAGCCAACCGCACCAATCATACAGGCGATAGGTATTCCCGTTAGGCTGATAATAGGCCCGCCAAACATCCTACATCGCGAATACGTGAGCCAAAGAGTGAATACAATGAAATGTATTTACGACATACGCGATCAGGACCGAGGTGGAATACTGTACAGCAGTTGCGGTGTTGGCAGTCCACGGCGTGGCAAGACCACCGCCTCCGAGAGAGTTAATTGCTGTAGCCAAGTCTCAGCGTCCGCGAAGAATGTGCGAACTAGAGCCCATATCTCACCGTTGCTCATCGAAGGGCCAGAGAAGGCGAGGAATGACAGTAGAACCATTTGGAACACAACACTGCGGTACCTTCGCACCCACTTGTTGGCAGGGATTTCGACGACACGCAGTGCATAGTGATCGTCCTCGTCCATCTCCCCAATCCTCACGGAAGGGGAGTTTGGCCGAGCTTTGGCGACTTGGCCATCCTTCTTGTCGTTTTGGTCATCGCTCTTGTCGTTAGCTGACATATCGACGTAGTGAGCTTTGTAAAATTTAGTGAGGTCTGTATCCGGAATAACTATTAGAAGAGTGACAACGAGGTTTATAAGGGCCAGAGCAGCCTTTTATCATGTCAATGGCGTCGTTGGTTATCTTCACTCAACCTCCATATATCCGGATTAAAAGCGGGCTACGAGGGCTTATCTCAATCCTAGCGATATGGCTGAAGTCAAACAGAGCAAAGCATGAGTCCTAGCACTAGAGGCATTCCAGACCCACTCACTGGGCATCACGAGATAACACCTCTACAGCCAAGAATGTTACAGCCAGACTGCATAAGGCTTAAGCCTTTTACGGTAATACATAACTTCGTAACCTTGCCTATTCTAGTTCCTTGCTCTTAATAAAAAGACACAAGGAAGAGCCATTGCGCCCTCTTATCAACGTATGTTCGTTCTATCAGGCAGGGCGTCCCTTTCAACACATTGACAATTATCTCACTGCTTTAATCAAATTTGGTACTGTTTGACTAAATTTTTTATCCAAAGCTACCTTTCACTCTGAATTTATCCGTCCCTCCTTGGTAATCGTCAAAGCCAAATGGGGAGGACAAAGACCGAGTTAATCATCGTATGCAGGGTGACAGGGGTTCCAACGAACTATCTCCCAGGAGCACTCTAGGATAAACATAATAATACATTTCCAATACCATTTCCGGCGTAGTTGTAGTCATGAGCCAAGATATTTCATCGTATGATACGCTTGAACAAGGTTGCAGGGTTCAGTTCGTTGTTACTGGGTGCATCTGCGGGGTAGATATGTATACGCATGCCTGGGATCCGCAGCTTATCACCGCTAGTCAGGAGCGGACATCGGGATCGACCCGCGCTTATCTTTTCTCTCTCTTCTTCCTTGCGCCGGGTATAACACCGCTGCCATTTGTAATAGTGCGTCCTTACATGTAAAAACGTTTCCCCGGGAATAGACCTTGGAAATGCGTTCATGATAAGAAGGATGCATACTCTTCCTTCGGCCCGGTTCTAGATGACATATCAGCTCCAACTAAGCTCACCTATACCGGCTTGCGCATTAACAGCAAGATAGCCCCCATCATGTCTCAGACCGATAACTCTACAAAGGCTCAGGAGAGGCTAATGGCAATTGCGAATTCACTGAAAGCTGTTGAGGCGGTTTCGGCTGCTACCCAAGCAATCGAGAACCCCCGGCCACCATTCCCCGTGCCGAACCCCACTATCCCCTTCTGGCGAACTGAGCTTCACGAAATAGACAATCGTCGGAGCACAGCTGAACTACCTGAACAATGTGACATTGTCATCATCGGCTCTGGCTTCTCCGGCGCCTCCATCGCCCACCACATCCTAGAGGGTAACTCTTCACCGCCGTCGATGGTTATTCTAGAAGCCCGGTCCGCCTGCTCAGGAGCGACTGGGCGCAATGGTTAGTGCAAGCCATGTTGATATATAGGTCGCCATGTGTTGTACTAAGTCGCGATCTAGGAGGGCATCTGAAACCTAGTCCATACTACACAGTTGAGAAGTATACCCGTATGTTTGGCAGACAGGGGGCTATTGATATCGCCTCATTCGAATGCAAACAACTCGATGCTGTGAAAGAGCTCGTCCGCAAGGAGAAGATCGACTGTGACTTCATCTTGACCCGTGCATACGACGTTATGATGGATGAAGATGTTGCGAACACCGCTAAAGAGTAGTTTGATCGCCTTGTTGAGGAGGACTTCCCCACCGTACGCGATGTGTGGTACCTCCCGGCTGCTGCAGCGGAGGTTCAGTCAGGGGTAAAAGGGGCTAAATGCGCATTCTCCTTTCCGGTAGCGAGTGTCTGGCCATACAAGCTGGTTACACACCTTCTCTCACAAGCGGAGAAACGAGGCGTCAATATTCAAACCCATACGCCCGTGACCTATGTTACAGAGGGGGCAGACGCAGACGGCTATTGGACTGTCACGACACCCAGGGGTCAGCTCCGGGCAAAGAAAGTGATCTTCGCCACCAACGGGTATACGGCGGGGATCCTACCGTCTTTCCAAGACAAGATTATCCCGGTCCGTGGCATTTGCAGCCGTATAATGACTCCGAAAGGCGCGCTTGGGCCGAGCCTGCCCTCGTCATACAGCGTAAGTGCTAAGAATATCTTCTCGAGGAGTATAGCTGCTCAAGTGTTATCAGGTCCGCCACAACGCCAAGGGCGCTGACTACCACATAAGTCGAACCGACGGCAGCTTCATCATTGGAGGTGGCCGTCCTCGATATCTGCATCGGGCGGAGGAATGGTACGGTGTCTTTGACGACTCTAAACTGATCGAGCCCGCCGTACCCCACTTTGACGGCTTAATGCAGCGGACTTTTCGAGGATTTGAAGATAGTAATGCGTCTGTTGACCGCATTTGGACGGGCATTATGGGGGTAGGTTTTCTCGTGATGAACCCAAATTCCGTCACTTCATTGCTTATCACCTATCCACAGTATACGTCTGACCTCATGCCGTACGTGGGCGCGGTACCGTCCAGGCCTGGGCAGTTCATTTGTGCTGGATTTAATGGCCACGGAATGCCGAACATTTTCCTTGCATCTAAAGGCCTCGCGAAGATGGTCCTACAGGAATGCACTTTCGAGGAAACTGAATTGCCCAAGCCTTTCAAGCCAACCGAGGCTCGGCTGCTCAGCACGAAGAACGCGGTTCTGGACTTGCTGAAATAGTGTTGGCAGGTAGAGAGCCACAAGAAGAGGCGTGTTTTGTGAGTGATTAAGCTGTTAAGATACACAAAGGTAAGTAAGTAGTGGGCGTACTAGCCTTCTATGCATGATGCTAAAGGTTATTCTCCCAGCCACTTCCAATACAGGGTATCCACCCCTATAGATCCAGCAGCTTCTAACACTCCTACTTAACGTTCAGTTTCTATTGTAGTCCAGAGATAATATAGCTTATTTATACTTCCGTAGCTTCTTATTCCCTGAAAAGTCTTTATCAGTCTATTAGCTACTTAATTATACCACTAGAGACGCTTAGAAGATACCTAGATCTATAAATAGATTCTAAGTTAAATTAGCTCTCAATGTTGGTTCAATACTAGGATCCCATTCCTGGGGTAAAACAAAGGGCTAAAACTGGTTCATACTGTTGGTCTGGTCTTCTCTGTGTATCTGGTGGAAAGCAGTCTAGGAGCTCCAGAGAGCTCTTAAATAGCTTCCATCTTGATCACGTGGTTGCTCCCCACGTGGCTCCCATGGAGCTTCCAGCTTCCATATCCACAGCGAGCGAGCGCTGCGAATCTACTGTTCCAACACTGGCTCTTTTTCTCTTTCGCTGCGCTCGCTCGAGCGGTCATCAGCTGCTTGCCAGTGCTGGCTTTCCCACTCTATATATGCTCTTCCGAGCTCTCCGGTGGTCAATCTAGGTAAAAATGCATGCA
>MU270075.1:395143-414917 GCA_021432635.1 Thozetella sp. PMI_491
CTATATATTATGGTAATTTAAGCAATAGGCAGTTAGAGAAGTCCTCCTTCCCCTTAATAGCAAAAACTGATCAAGCGCATGAAACTGCTTACAGCGACTGCACTCGCGCAGCGCGGGGAGCAATTCTCAAACCTCTATACTGCACGGAGGGAAACAGATTTCAAAAGAGTTAAGGGTTGCAAAATCAAGAGGATAATTAAAGCTCTGAAGCGAAATTTGACAGCTGATATTAGCGCGCCAAGCAGTATTTACAGCTGGAAACGAGCGCCATCCAGTTGCGGTTTGATTTACAGACCCACAGCCAAAAGAGGAAATTGACTGACCAATCAGAGAACAAGAAACTTTTTTCAAATGAGCGGTAAATAAGACCTTCGGTCAATAATACTTTATACTGGGGCCGAATAGTAGCGTTTTTTTTTTTTTACCCTTGGCTTGATCAGGGTAAGGGGGACACTAGATTAGACCCATACCACCTTATTCCAGGAGTACATCCCCGCGAATTAACTAGTTAACTTTGAGCAGTCTCAAGTTACTCAAGCGCCAATAATAAGCAGGAGAGAATGCCGACCTTTTGGCCGTTCGGCATAACCCACCGAGAAAGTTGAGCAACAATTCGCGGGAAGGCTGAGGATATGCATGGCCTCGAATTCGCTGAGAGGTGGCACAGATTATGTTCGACTCCATTTGCATTACCCGTGGTTCTCGGCATATATCGATGCAACACGTTTAAATGAAGCTGCACACATCTGTTTATAAAGTACGTGTGTACTTTACAGCCCCACGAGTGGGTAATCTCTGTGCGTGAAAAAGGCACCAATGTTACAGCGACCACCCTAGACCCGTTTAATGCATGACGGATAGGCAGATAGCTCTGCTGCGTCAGGTTCTTGATGCTCAGCTTCACGAGGCGCTGCGTGGCAGAATTTTGTGGGCCGTTGAACCGAATAGTTATCCTGTTCCGACTTGCTCAATCGGAATGATGAGGACATGTGTTGCGTCTGTAGCTAAGATGCGTGTGTGTGTAACCGGTTCTTCTATTTCGAGTTAGCATGTCCTCAAGTGTGACTATGTCGGAGACGCAATCGCCACTCTTGAGTCAACAAAATATTTCCAGGTAGGCGTAGATAGGGGACAGGTCTCGAAGGCCAGTTAGTATGTTCTGCTTAGCTGATTTATATCGCAGAATGATCATTTTGCTTGCTATTGCTGCCGGCGATACATCACTGCTGTCAAAAAGGGCAACACCATGTTAGGACCGCATACAAACGCCAATTGACTATAGTTATGGTGCACACGGTGCTTCCTTGATTCTCGTGTAAGACTGCAGCCGGGGACTGTGTCTAATGAACCACCCGGTCAAGCTTCAGATAATATACACACAGTCGTCCCAACGAATGGCATCTTGAGGAAACGAAAGGGGCCGATTGGACGATCAGAATAGGTTGACTGAAGTCAGGCAGCCAGCTCACCGGCCCCTTCCTCTGAAATGTTTGCAGTTTTCGGGCAGTAGAAGGCCAAGTTCTTTCACTTTAGCCCCAGCAGAACGCGCCGGGGGCGCCTTTCGACACACAGCAGTTGTTGAATTTACCGCTGTCGAGGCAGTTGCCACCGAAGATGGGAAGGCACTAGGTACCGGTATTTGATTAGTCAAGTCCCGCGCTGTGTACCTCTGCCGGAAGGAGATATAATATCTACTAGATGGATTGTATACCTGGTGATTTGGACCCGGGTAGTTGACCCCGAAAAAACACGTTGGGTTGATGATGGTGTCGCAACAAGCCTTGGTCAAGTCGTTCCACTGCTCTCCTGTACCACTGGGATCTTGGCATTTGCAGTTTTTTCCGGCAAACACGCTACATGGCACAACACTTTTGTCAGCTCTCGTGTAAAGGCGCCTGCGGACTGCGATTTCACTTGTGTATGTCGAGGAGATATATTTACCCGCCCAGTGCCCCAAGAGCAAGAGTGATGGCGAAAGTGAACTGCATCGTGTTGGATTCGGGATTGCAAAGTTGCCAGTCTTCTGTCTTCTCGCTAGTCTACTGGTTGATGAGGTATCAGAGACTTCTAGGGCACGAGGAATCCCGAGTATTTATGCTTTTCTCCGCTTCAGCTGCTTACAGGGCGGCCGATCTTTACTTAATCAAATTCTCAGGAGACAGATCCCTCCCTCCAACAGACCTCCCCCACACTAGATGGCCCTATCGCAGTCCGACAGGCTGAGGTTAGGCGTAGCATCTGCAAACCGATTCCGCATTACTGATGATTTACGTTTAAGAGTTTGGTCTTTAGTAGAGAATAGAAATGGTTACAGACGTGGCTTAGGGGACCCTCAAGTTTCAAGGTTCGGTAGATCGAAGCCAATTAACGACACAGTTTTGCAACCTCCTTATCAGCTCCTTGGAGTGTTAAAGGCCCGAACTAATCCTTCCAACAGCCTTTAATTCGGTTCAGCTCGGAAGCATCCCGCCCTCAATTGCGCATCTCGCCGACCAAATGTGACCGAGATTCGCTCAAATGATCATCGAGACTACCTCTGTCAACCGGGATGGTCTCAGACACCCTGCTCTGGCCGTTATACTATTGCAAGAGTTGACAGCGATTCAGCGCTTTCTACAATGAGCAATTTTACCACAGCCCAGAAAGGGACTTACCGAAGAAGTACCTAAGCACTAGGCGTGAAGATGCCGTGCTGCCGCGCAGGACGATAGAGTGTTCCAAGCTAACACTAGTATCCATAATACTATCCTCAGTAGAACATAACCCTTGATCATGTGCCGCAACCTTAGTTCGCTTGAACAAAGCAAGAGCTAGAATAAGGAATGGTGAGTTCCACTAGCGTGTGTTCTAGAGTAGGCCCGAATTGTCAACAAGTTGTGAAAGCCCATTGCCGAATAGTGTAATTTTTTGAAGTTAGAGTTTAGGGCTTCAGCTCTCCCAGGAGCTTTCCATGCGACGGTTATCATCGGTCCGTCACTATTCCTCTGGCTTGTTCACTGTATGCATGGAGGACTTAGACATCGCCATTCAGATGAAGGAATTTGATGATTAGCTTGATGAAGGTATTCTGTATTTAGCCAGTTGAGACGGTTGGGACGATATGACGTGTCCAAACCAATTACTATCGCCCTCCTGGCAACACATCTGACTGACGCAATAGGGTGAGGGTTTGAGCCTGAAGCCCCCGCGAAGACGGCAAGAACGTTTTAAAAATGTCGCGATTGACGGCCCACATATTCGGCCCGTAATCGAAGACTGCATGAGTCGTCTGCAAAACCTATTGTGCAGAGTGCATGTCATAACCGGGAGGTGTGTCTTGGAGGAATAAGGCAGAGTGACCTGTGCCGGTTAGAGATATCTGAGGTTATGGTCTCAATTCCTCTGGAATCTTTGCGCAAAGCGCGCAACTTGTTACATGAATATATCTGCCGGTGTATATTTATATACGGAACCATGTCCTGCCGAGAGTTTCGCCCAACCCTTGAATGTGGAAATCGAACCTGTCATATCGGTACCATGAGTTGGGAATCGCCCGTTGGTAAAATCTAGCCATAACCCACTCAAGAAGAGAGAAGCTAAGTGTAGTCTCCGCCACTGGGCTCAAGCCCCCATTACACGAAACAGGGGACAGTTCCGTACCAGTTGAGATGATAGTACCATAGGTCAAAAAGGCCGTATGTAGTGCCCCAGCCTCATCTGCTATCTTCAGCAAATGAGGAACCGAGGTAGCCTACGTTGTGTGAACATATCAGCTGGCCAGGGCATAATAGCCCGCATTCGAGACTGTCGGCGTCCATAAGCCGGGTGGACAATACGCCGCCCCCTTCATACGTATATAGGGCAGTAAGGCATAAGCTACTTTTAGGATGACCATATAGCACGCTCAAGCCTATCTCTCATTGTTCGTCGCTCTTCAGTCTATGTCTGTTATGGATGAGAAAAGAAGATGCACATGTATCTAGATAGTCACCTATAGGACGGCCCTGACCTGCCATTTTGCTAGCCATTAGAAATAATAGAACCCTTACCAAGCAAATTTTATATCTTCCAAAGCCATATAATTCATAATTTCCTATTGTCGTGATATCCTTGGGGGTACTGCGAGTCCATTCAAGATCATGACCTCAGAGTAGATACCGCAAACTTCTGGTAGAGGGACAAAGAATCGGAATCCCGACATCTACAAAGGGGTTGCAGCATAACTTCTGAGAAACAGGCGAATAAATTTATATAAGAAAAACGGGCTCCGTGTCCATATCGTCAATATCGTCCGTGATGCCGTTGACATAGCAGTATCCAATATATCGGAACATCTCTTCCTTCTTCTCGCCACCTTCCTCCTTGTCTTCTTTCTCGTCCTTCCCCTGCTTCTCGCTTTCCTCCGTGGTCTCTTGCTTGACAGGCCTCAGAATAAAACACAAGGAATGGGAGTCGTACATGGGAGAAGCACTAGCGCTCCCTCTCTTGCCTTTTCGCTCTTTAGCTAATTGTATGATCATGTCGTCTACCTGGACGTCGTGGTGTCCGATGGCGAAGGCGTCTCCCGAGTAGTACCTCTCCACGTAGAAGATCCGCTGGCCATCCATCATGGCATCTATTTCCTCTAAGACGGGACCAAGCTTCAACTGTACCCGGTCTCTCCATGATTCGCCACTGAAGTAGCGCATAGCTGCTGTTCTCAACACCAAGGGGTTCTCTTCCTCGCTGTCGTTCGAATTTTGTTCCGCATGGTGTCTGCTATGTACTTCTTCGGCTGCGGCCTCGCCGCCCTCCATTGCAGCATCTATAAGCTCCTCGATGTGCCGCTTCTCGCGCTCGACTTCATCCTCGTCAACGTCGGCAGCATCTCCAGCTACAGGTGCTTCGACATCAAATGCCGACATTAACAATGCAAAGAAACTCGCCAGAGAAACCTCTTCCACGCTCGCTTGGTATTCCTCGTCGTCATCGTCCACGTGACCGAAGCAGTTCGCATATACATTTCCGCTGTTGGCGATTCGACGGAGGCCAAGGCAGAGCATTGCCAACATATTGCGGAGGAACTCCTCCTCATCGGAAAATTCAGACTCCCACTGATGAAAATGGGCTGAAACGTGTGTTGCGATCTCAGGAATTGATGCTCCTCTAGGCCAGGGTCCGGCAACGAGAGAAGCTGTTCCTACTTTTTTTCCATGGATCTCGATACCCTTGTATCCTACCTTCTGCGTCACTTCCGGGAAATCAAAGATATCGATTGTACTTGGGAAGTCGTATTGAGGGCGCCTTTCCTTGGACCAGTCCGGCACCCAAGACGGCCAAAGAGGATTGACATCCCGCAGACTACCAAAGGAAGAAAGGTGGCGGAGTATCTCGACGAGACCGCCATCTTGAACCAAGTACTCCGCGAGAGACGTATAAGTTTCTGTCCAGTGCCGCAAATAGTCCACGGTGCCACGCGAATCACCAAGTGCTGATCGTGCCGAATCTTTCTGGAAGTCTGCCGCCAACCCGTAGATGGCGAAGATGCGGTCCCGGGGATCATAGCAGACGGTGCTGTGGAACTCCCAGAGAATCTGGAGCAGAGTGCCCGGATCACGGCGTATTGCATTCGACACTCGAAGGGCGTTGAGAGCCGTTTGGTCGAACTCGAGTCCTTCGCGGAGCTGCTGCAGGGCGCCCAGGCCGTCCGCAAACCAAGGCCAGCGTATGCTGCTCGGGCCACAGTGGACGCTCGTCTCGTGGCTCAATGAGGCCTCTTGGATGACCCAGCGCCTTTGAAACCAGGAAAGGTGCAGCAGCTTCCGCACGGGGTCAAGGGATTCGCTCCCACAAGACTCTTTGAGGACTGACTCTACAATCCCGGGATTCGTTCCCGCCTGGACGCTCTGCAGGGCAATAGCCTGCAAGAATTTGAAAGCCTTGGTGATTTGGGGGTCAGCCGGCCCCAGCCAAATGTGTACGTTTCGAGCTTGGTGGTATATCTCGCCCATGAGAGGCACCTGGACATTCTTCTCCGCGGTGTCCTCCTGGTTCAAGCAGATCGCATCGATCCAGATGCGTTCCACAGTTTCCACGCGGAGCTGGCGGAGCATGACGTCCACCCTAGGGGTGATTTTCAAGTACCTCCCTGCCGATCGACAATAAATATTGTGGGTGAACTCTGCATTGCCCCAGACGTATGAGACAGCGTTATGGAACGTTTCCACGTCGTCCGATGAGGAATATCTATCATGGAGTATGAATTCGAACTCGAGAGGATCCGAGAACTCGGCGGCGGGATATAGCTGAACCAGCCGGAGGGTGCTGGGAGAGGGCAGTGGACTATACTTGTAGGCAGGATACTGAGATTCTGAAGTCATTTTGACTTAGCTGCTTCGGTAGGAACTTAGAATATGCTGGGAGAAAATTGGTTACGAGAAGCAGAGGAAGGGGGACACAGACCGAATAGAGTCTACCCGTTGGCGAATGTCATCATCAAAGACCCCGACAACTCAAATAAGGTAGTAGTGCCAGACACAGGGCTACGGCCTATATCCTCTGTGGCATCGGCGGCTGCGTAGAAACTAAGCAACCAATAACTACGGGTGCTACTGTAATTTCATCAGTCACTTTTCTCATGTGGCGCCCTATCACGCGTCGACACGCTGGCTCAGCTTTCAGCCCATCCAGTTTTTCAACCCCCCCGGGGAGATTTTCTCAATCCAGTACGCACTAGGCTGGTATGGGGTTTGATATGCACAGGCGAATTGCAGCATGCGCCCGCCTCTATTATCGAACCTCTCCTCTCGGTAGGCCCCGTCTAGCTGGGTGGCACTTTTTTTCTATTAGCACCAGGCCCTCCGGCTGAAAGTACTTGCACGGAACAGGGCCGGAACTCTACGCAAAAGTGCCACTCGATTGCTGAAACGCAATGCCTGGTTCGCGTGGCTTTACACAAATCTACTATGCTACCTATAGCTTTGTTTCCATATTGCAGACTATCTTTATCTAAATACTACCTAAGGTATTATTACTTATTGACATCTTAGCACTGATTATATGGAGGGTTTATTACGCCCTGAGTCCCTTGACACCAACCCAGATGGTCTCTATTATTACATAAATCTTCCCCGACACATCTTCCGACCTATCAGGTTCATTGACTAGATGTTTATCCTTAAGATGATTGCTTTGGGAAGCCCCCCTTAATCCCCTTCGTTCCGTCTGCGGATATGGCCTAATTCTCAGGCCGCTTGCAGCAATTGTAGGAGTCGGGTTCCTTCGAGATTCTTACTCGCTTCGGGGGTTTGGGGATGCCCCCCCCCCAAGCCTGCCGTCTCCTTTGATGGCAGGCATTGCTCGTCCAGCCTTTACACTTAGCTAGCGCTAATTAGTAACTAACATACCCCGAAGCACTATACTTGTTATATAGATTTAGTTAACAATCAGCTCATGCATGCATAACTTTAAAAAGATGTGTAGCCTTTCTACAATCGCATTGGTAAATACGATAGAAAGGACAATGGAATATTAAGGACAAGCTTGGAGTATATCAAGTCTTGTCTTCGTCCTCCGCACTGGGAACCGGTTATTTGATCCTAAAACAGAGTCTAGAAAATGTGTTATTCATAACCATAAAGCTCCTTTGCACAGTCCGTCACGCAGTTTCAGGCTTCCTGCCCCAGACAATCTTTTGCCAATAATAAACATGGTGCTTTAGACTAGTGAGGTCACGGCGCAGATGGGCGAGGTAGACATGAACTTGCTCCCTGGACCAACCGAGGATAAAAGTGAAGAAAAGGATGAAGCCTTCAGGGTCTGATAGGAGGGCAGCTTGGGAGTAGCGACCAATCTCCTTCAATTTGGGATCCTTAGGCCAGCCACCACTAGGGATCTATAGCACAGGTAAGTTTACCGAGTTCAAGAATATGATGTGAAAGAGGGCCATTGTTACCTTAATCCACTTTTCCTGGATATCTACAAAACCAGCTTCTTGCATGGCCTTGTTTTGCAAGCCGTCTTCCACAACTGTAAAGCTTCGTCCGCTTTTAATTCCGCCTTCGGTGAAGAGAGGGCCCCACTGGGCGATGGCGCTTGTCGATGGAAGGGTGTCGTCGTCCGTGTGTACACTGGCGGACGCCTCGTAACTTTGCAGCCATCCTCCCGGTTTAGTGCACCTATACGCCTGCTTGAACAGCTCGACCCAGTCCGGAATGCAGCCCATCAGGTAGCGAATATGAACAAAGTCGAAATCATTGTCCCGAAAAGTCCATTCTTGAGTGGCATCCTCGATCTCGCTAACATAACAGTAAGCTTCCAGGGTACCCCTAGTTTCATCTCGGAAATGACGTACAACTTGAGGTTGGGGGGCACCCAACCCGGTTGGATAGCACTGATATCTGTTCCAATCACTTCACAGCCGGGGTGCTCATCCGCGAAGTCACTGCCAATTGGTAAGCTCTGGTGAACAAGACTAGAACAAATGTCTTGGCGCGCTCGGGTTCACCTACATGGCCCAAATTCCTAGAAACGATTAAATTGATAAAGATGAGCAAGGCAGTCGGGATTGTGAACGACTAACCTGTACCAGTCCCGATATCAAGCACTTTCTAAGGTTTGTTTAACTTTAGCCAGCAGTAAAAAGGAACACATCGCCACGAACCCTAGGATTATCCCCGATTGGCGCTATAAAAAGTTTTCCATCGAGGACGAGAGAGAACATGTGATGCCTATTGAACTTAAGCGTTTCGTAGTTGAATAATGTGTTGGAAATCTCACAGTATGTCTAGCGACTCGTTGTGGCCCTGGTCGTTGGATCCCCTGTCGCAAGTGACGACCCCATTAGAATAACAAGGCCGCGTGAGAGTGCTTGCTTGTCCAGCGGAGATCCTACCAGTAATGGGCGTTTCCAATTTCACTGTGATACGTCCGGCCATGAATCGTTCTATACTGGAGGATACTCGACGAGAGGGACGCCGTTGAGCTAGCTGCATCGTCGCCGAGGGCCGAGTCTGCGTCGTCATTCTCTTCGGGCTCCTAGGCGCAATTAAGCAATGCTATTCCCGAATTAAGGGTAAAAGCACGCGGGCAAGAGCTTCACGAACCGGCTCAGCCTGCCAGTGCTCAGGCGGAAGAACGGGAACCTGAGTCGACTGGGATGTCGGGGGTGGAGCCGCGACCTCAGCCGTAGTTGCCGTGGGTTGTTCAGCCATTCGTAATTGCGCTGCCGCAGCGGGTTACCCTGTCGTCGCTGTTTGTTCTCTCGTTGCCGCTGCTCTACCGCTGTGAACTACTCAGAGTTTGGTCCTTCCCTAGACGTGGCGAAATTCTCCGCGCGCTATTCCGTGAAAGTGCTGTGATGTGTGCAGGAGGGGTTTTTCCTGCGGGGCGATCAATGGCAAAGTCTGAGGGATTTTGAGAGCACAGCTGGTCACGGGTACTGCGCTTCCCGCATAGAAATACCGGAGTTAGTCTGACAACAAAACGTATTGAAGCACATCTTGTTGGGACAACGTTACAGTGCTTACCCCGCAATTAGTTTTCAGCGCCGGATTTAACACGTAGTAACAATGGGAGAGCAGATAGTCCGAATAATCTTTACGGACAATGTTGGTTTCAATAATGGTATATTCGGTTAATGTCTTAATTGTCAGACGCCGACTATTCTCCCTATTCCACTTTTTTAGCTCACCCAAGTTGTAGCCGCTAACATGATATTTATATAGCACAGTTAATGCTTCTATAAACCCCCTCCCCCCCCCCCCTAAAATTGATGTAGCCCATCTTTCAGGAGAGAAAAGTCTAGCTAGATGAGAGAATCTTGAGGCAAATATTTTATAAACTAGGTTAAAATTAAAACTAGTACGACATGAAGGTATTGTACTCAATATAGAGAGTATATTACGTCTGTAAGTCACAGGTGCTGCGAGCTAAACTTCGACGTCATCGGCAAGCCCAAGGACGCGCGAGACGAAATGTTCAATCCAGCGCTGATGCACCGAAGAACCTGGAAGAGTAGGAACACAAGTGGCCGACGAGACCAAAAGTCTTGTCAAGGCATTTGATCTTCTGTGTCCCTCTCCGCTCGGCAAGGAGCTAAGGGACCTTTCACCCGAGATCCAAGAGCACATTATGAGAACAAGCCTAGCAGACAAGATCCAACTACGTCCCCTCTTTGAGGCACCTGACGTCATGTAACCTCCAAGTTATATTACAGACCGCAGAGCTGGAAGCAACGGGTCCTCCCCTGAGCTCCGTGCTAAAAGTTGAAAGCATTATCGAATGCGAGATACCTCAGGTTAAACAGGTAGGACTTTTATTCACTTTTTTACTCCTCCTCGGAGACCCATCCCATGCCATTCAAATTTGCTTTGTGTACATCGCCGTTGATGAGGCGTACTCGTTTCTATTCTGAATAGGATATTCAGGAGAGCCTCTTGGCCCACATGATGCTCCGCTGGTTCGACCACATCAGCGAGAAGAGCCCTAAACAAAGGAGTATAATTCGTCGTCTTCCACATTGGAATGCCCATGCAGGCTGTGATTAACCCAGGTGCTGCCTTGTTAGACAGTGCGATGCCGCATAACACACCACATCACATACGGATTGTTTATATCTTCATTGGGCACCGCACATGGAGTCAAATTCGAAGAATCAGCTGGTAAATTGGAAATTTCAGCTCCCTGTCGCTGCTGTCGGCGGTGTGGGGAAAATTGAATGGAGCTATTTGAAAGGCTGCTTTGCGAATGAGTGAATTGCGTTTCGTGGATAACGAAGACTGCTTATAACATGAATAATATAGAGCTTTCCAGAAGCCATCTCTCAAGATGGTCGTCCTTCACATACTTGGTACCCCTCCTGCGAGATGAAATAAAGGGTGCTGTTTAAGTAAAGGCGCCAGGGGTTAGGATACAGCTTGATACCTGGAGTCTCGCCATCAATGCCAAAGACTCGGATGAGAACATAAGCATGGTCAGTGTCGTCGGCATACTTGCGCATCTAGAAAACTTATTAGCGACTGGGTTGTAGGATAACGGTTGTCTCCATTAGAGTAGGATCGCGTTGCACCTTGTTGAACTGATTCTGGCTTACGAAGAAGGGCTCGTCACAGTCGTTCGGGGTCGTCTTGACCTCCAAATGAAATACCGTGCTGTTGGTCCACCCCGGGCTCGGAGGAACACCAGCGTCTTGGAACCACAGACTCAATTTCCCGTCACTGTCGGTGTAAGTAAAGTCGCTGAAATCTTTCTCGAGCCCTCGAAAAGGTGGATGCCCCGCTTCGCTACGAAACCGACTGGTCCAATTCTCGTAGGACCATGACTCGATATCTCTCTTCAACAGCTTGTAGATCTATATGGACTATGTATTAGCGTTACACAACCGATAAGGGGGGGGAGGGGTGTTTATACGAAGTCTTCTCCAAGAAAGCCGATCTGTCGAGTTCGGACTGCTTGGGTTCCTGTGTAACTTTCTCCTTGTATTGTAGCGCCATCGAGTGTTGGAAGTTGTGGGGCATTGAATGCAGACCCGGTAATAACAGTTTGGCCAATCCTTGAAGTACTGGTGAAGGAAACGTCTATGGGTGGGCGGGCATGTCTCCGCAAGTTATATGGGGTCATGCTGCGGATCGTATGACCTTCCAATCCCGCCACCAAAACATGCGACACTTGGAAATGAATGGCACTTCCAGCTATTCTCCGCATGCTGGTTTCCAGAGAAGGTACCAAGTTCGCCAAA
Organism: Thozetella sp. PMI_491; assembly: GCA_021432635.1. Classification (NCBI taxonomy): domain Eukaryota; kingdom Fungi; phylum Ascomycota; class Sordariomycetes; order Chaetosphaeriales; family Chaetosphaeriaceae; genus Thozetella; species Thozetella sp. PMI_491. The sequence goes on from MU270075.1 coordinate 406,839, forward strand.
GGCTCTTCTTGCTGAATATTTGTTCCATCCAGCATCGAGGTGTCCGTTACATCTCGTCTCGAGGTGCGCGCTGAGGTATCAGCGTGCCGCGTACTTGTCATATTAATCTGGCGGGTATTGTCGCTGTCTGGCCCGGGTGTAATGGGGTCGCTGGTGTGCCGCAGCGCTTCGGTATTACCCATAATTTGGTCAGCATCGCTGTCGTTTTGGATTGCCATTTGGTTATTTTCTAACCAAAGCCGATCAAGCATGCAAATTTCGCATCCCAATAGCAGATTCACCAAGTTATTATTCTTCGGGTCGGTACAGAATCGCCGAGTAAAATACTCTGCGAGCTTGTAGGTCAATGGGTATTGCTCCGAGCTAGGAACCTTCTCTTGGATATAAACCTCAGCGGAAACTCGATCTTCCCGGAACATGACAAGGGCATTTTTATCCTCGATTTTGACGTTATGCAGCTGACGTATGGCCGTAACACCTAGAACGGCCCAGACTTTCAGGTGCCTTATATACTGGTTTCCATCAGCTGATTTTGATAAACTATTCGTCGCTTTGTCAACATCTGATCCAGGGAATGCGAGAGTCTCGACAATATATAAGTTAGAGCACATACCTAGTAATATACTTGAGCCGTAGTTTCAAATCTCGTTCCTTGGCCTGATCACGAATCTTGTCCCCGCGTGTCTCAACCTGCTCCTTGACAACGATGGACAGAAACCTGGAATGAGCGCCGAGTTGGGTGAGGAGACCCTCTAGCGAAAGAACACGTACAGCAGAGCTGCCCGAGAAATGGAGTAGGTCAACCATTCCCTGAAAAGCTGTCTCCAAGGATATTCTGTCTGGCAGGTACCAGATCCGACTATCTTTTAGAGCCCGCAGCGAAACCTCCGGCATTGCCCTCGCATGAGATCCTTGCTCCGCAGTGAGGACAGGAAACGCCTTTGTACTTTGTATCTTCAAGATATCTTGACTCCGCAATTTTGATCCCTTGTTGATAAAATCGTTCAGCACATCCAAGACCTCTGCGCAGCGAAGCGATGGGGCCCTGGAACCCTCACTCGGGAGGTGGCAGAATTCCTCAACAGCATCTCGAATATTAGCAGGTTTGACGTCTAGGTAGTCACAAAATAACACTTTGCAGTCTTTGTAGGTCCTCGAAAGCTTGATTGCTCTCGTTAAGGGTCTGGGCGCAGTCCAGACGCATTGGCCGTGCCTCACCCATCTCAGGGTTGGTTTATCGACTAAAACCAGGGGCTCTGCCATGAATGCCACTCTGTAAAATCATCAGCCGTTGTAATGTGTTACATTTTCATCGTCTCTTACACAATCCAATTTTCTTCAGTGTAGTCGCTCTGACTGAGGGCTAGATAATGCTGATGAACTGCGGCCATTGTGACCGACTCGAGAGGCTTGCTGCGGAGGGCACGAAGGTCTCTTAGTCTCGCCTGTGTATCAGGCACTGTTGAAATTCCGAAATGAGAGAGAAACAACCATGTTTCAGGTTCGGGTAGCTTGGCAAACTCGATGTTTGGGCATGCATGCTGGAGCGACCAGGTTGGCACAGCGAGTTGTCTTAACGGTTTGTGCCCGCCACTGCCGCACGGGACTGGCAGGTCAGGGACGGCTTCCGAGATGGTAGGTGCGAAAATCTCGCCAGTTCCCCTCCTTTCGTATTGCCTCAAAAGCAGCAGGAGGTCCATCACATCGGTACGGCGTAGAAACGTCCACTCCTTCGTCAACTGGTGCTTAGCCACGAGAGTTGGGATATCCGAGCAGCTAGGGGATTCCAGGAGCCACTTCCGGAACTGACGAGCAGTATCCTTGTTCGGGCCGCAGATTTCCGATTCGTACTGGTCGTCCAAGATATTGAATGGGCAGCCAGGAGTGTTTCTGTATTTAGCAATCAAGCCCAGCTTGCTGTCTGGGTCGACCAAGTATATTTGGCGCGTGGTCCTTATCGAACGGCTCCCGTTCTTCCTGGCAAGAAATACCAGGCTAGAGGCCTGAGACCTATGCTTAAAGAGGTATTTGACATCACTTATCAGATCTGCATTAAGTCGTGTTCGGGTGCCTTCAATCCCTTTGCTGTGAAGGTTCCGGATTAAACGACATACCTCTTGCGGACTGTAGTTGCGGATCCCCAAGAACTGAAAGAATCTTCTCCTTGTCATACTTTTGTAGGCGGCCGGATCGACAATAGAGATATCTAATCCCCTTGGCACATGCTCGTCTTCGCTCTCGGAAGGGAAGTATAGTCGTGAAGAATCTGCACTGACCCACAATCTGTCCCGGAGTGGAACTATTGGCAGCTTAACCAGAATATGTCTTAATGACTCTTGGTCGCAGAATATTTCAGCAATCTTGCGATGCCACTCGGGAGATTTGATGTTCAGTTCGGCGGCACCGTTCGCGGTGGTCCAGCGAATAAATTCATCAAGGAGATCCTTCAGCGACATTGTCGTGACTCCAATCTGAGCCAAATACTCATGAACTATGTCATAGTGAAAGGCTAGATGAGATTGAATATGCAAATTTGAGTCGAAAAGCCCTTCTCTATGCAGTCGGAATTGAGGAGGTACGAATCGGAGTCTGGAAGGCATACGAGGCCCCTGGCCTGGATCTCTAGACATTAGGATGCGCCTAAAGCGCAAGCCTTTCAATATATCACTGTAGAGTGAGTTCCAGAAACCCGATTGGCTAGGTGAGCGGGAGAGGTATCTTGGCCAGGCGTAGCATAGCCCTTCTCCTGGACTAAACTCTGGCATAGAGACGAAACGATCAACGGCCTGCAGAAATGCCTCGCGTATGCCGGACTTCAACGTCAGATTCCATGGTAATGCGTATTCGAGGGCCTCTCGGCTGGCAACAAGCAAGAAGTCTGCGTGTATAAGGAACTAATCTCCGTGTGTTCTAGTCAGGGCATTGCAAGGCTCTCCGGTCGGTGACGGCTAGGTTTTTCTTACATGAAAGCCAAAGTTGTCAATTGGCAGAAACGCAAAAGTTGATTGAGTATCCAATTTCGGCTTGGCAGGGTCCTGGATAGGAAAAGCAAGCACCACCTCGGAGGTGGTAATGCCTGGTCGTCGCTTCTCCAGGGGCATGTCTCTGACGGGATGACGGACTATAATATACTTGCTCTGGTCTTTACCAACTGGGCCGTCAGAGGATATGACCATAGTCTCACCTCTATACTGGGCGTCCGACTCGGTTACTTGCACCCGATAAATCCTTTTGGACGATGGAGTGATGATATGCAAGATGCGAATATTGCGAAGAAACATGAGTAGCTGCGGCTCAATGGCCTCCAGATCCTTCTGAATTCTTTCGTAGTCTAGTAGCCTCTTCAGATGTAAGAGAACCTGCGTATTTGATGCACGGAGATCTTCGGTCGGAAACGGGGAGTTGATGGGAAGAATCATGCCAATGGGCTGATTGCGATCAAACTTGAACTCGTAGTGGCCGCTGGAGATATTGACGATGTCAGCTACTTTGAAAACTGACTTGAAGCCAATACCCTTCTCTCCGATATAGCCCCGTTGCCCCTCGGTTTTGGCACTCTTAGTGCTCTGACCCACGAGGGCTAGGGCATTGATCTGCTGCAAGGTAAACCCCACCTCGTTGCAGTCGGTACGAAAGTATAAGGCTTCTTTTCTAGAATATAGGGAAAGGCTGAGACTCGGCTCCACGCCCGCTGGGAAGGAGTTATCGTCGGCATTTTGGATTAGTTCGAGGAGAAAGTGAGTAGGTGTTTGATAAAGCTGTTCCGAGAGACTGTTTGCGAAAATTAGCTCCGCGATTGAAATTACGCTGCCGGGGTAGAAATGAAATATACATGTTCATAGCTTGGTGGAGACTGGATACGATGGGTGAGTCCTGTAAATCGTGTTCGCCAACGCCTCTCTCTAGTCGCAGCCGCTCTATCTCCGCCCGCGCCCGCGCTTTGTTCGCCTGCTCTCTTCTCGTAGCCATGTTAGCAACCTGGAGACAGGCCGAGTCGACGAGTATGAAGGTAAATATATAGACCCGTCTAGGAGCGATTATGGCTGAAGGCAAGCAGGTAGCAGAGATATAAAACCAATGGAAGAAAGAGGATGAAGCACTCGACCGAGAAAAAAAATTACGTGTTTGAAAATATATAACTACACTTCTAGTTTTCGAGAGGCCTGATATGCGACCACCTCAGATTGTGACTGTCAGGGGTTGTTGTTGGTAGCAGATAGCAGATTAGCCGTGGGATAGGCCTATTAAAAGCTGCATAACAGGTCTACTAGAGTCATAGTACGTTTCGAATGAGTGACTTTAGCCAACCATGTGGCGCAGTGGTTGGTAATTGTTTCAAAGATAGTGACCTCGTCGAATCAATTGTTCGGGTAAGCTTGGGTGAACTTCTCTTGTAAAATCAGCCGTATTCTAGTCACTACAGACTCCACTACTATTCAGTGCAATATAGGGATTCTTGGTCCATGAACCGGTGTTAGATAGTAAGCGGTATAGTAATGTGGACTATTCGTAGGAATGACGTTTGAATAGAAAAATGACAGGCAGGCGCGGACCCCAGATTGTCTACCGCATCGATACTGAACCATATATGCCCAATACCAACCGCGACCTAGCAGAAGTGAGAAGTATATTTGTGCGCCGTTAGATAAAACCAAGCTCCGTCTATCCCTGTTTATACCACTTTTGTCCCAAATCCAGCAGTTCCCAAGTTCAGCTTTTCGTGATACTCGATGATATAGAGTTAATCCTTATTATCTTGCCAGGTATAAGTGGCGCAAAATCTATACTATTGTCGCTATTCTCTTCTTGTGTTTTGGAGTCTAGAATTAATATCGCTGACCAGTATTACAGCCTTGTTTCTCTGCCGCGATACTTTTAAAGATTTAGATTAGAGACCCCTGTTATCTAAGAAGGAACTTTAAAACGTTTTAATATTATAGGTAATAATACATAGAATTGTAATATTGGTAATAATAATAGTATTACGTGCATTGATTTATGTAAGGCGTTAAAGTTTAGCAGATGGAGGCTGGAGATTCCTCGGCATATAAGTCATGTCACTGGAACTACCCTATTCCGAAAGACCAAGACCTCCTCGTTGTCTACGAAAGCAATCTGTAGAGCCTGCTCTACCATGGCGATGGGGAAAAGCAAGACGATTGCTAGCGTCTGATCGACAATATATACTAGGACTCGCCAGAAACTGCATTCGAACCGTGCTGTTGCAACGGGCCTGGGTGGAAGACGTCAAAGAGTGTGCACTGAATTCAAGGATTAAGAGTCGGCCGGCAGCCAAGCTTGCTAAGAACTCTTCTGAGGAACATTGAAAGAACCATCTTTACTTTACTTGGGGGTGGCTAAGTGGCCTAGAGAAAGACAAGCCGGGAGCAAACGGAATCGATGCTGTCCTTAGCTAGAAGTCTGCTAAGTGTGACATCTTGTATACTAAGCGAGCCGTCGTTTTCAGATGAAATATCAGACAGAATCTACCCCGCCGTTCTGAGCGCAGGATAAACGAAAATGACGCTACAATCGAAGCTTCACTTGCATACCCACAGGCCCTGGCTCACGCTATCGAAATAGTTCTGAAACAGTCGTGGAACAGAGCCGCCAGCTGTATCTTCCGCCGGTTGAAGTCATCCTTGCGCAAGTAAATGGACTATGAATAGAATGCTTGAGACTACGGACACTGAGATATCTCAGGGTCTGTTAAGCCGGACGGTGTTCTACCATATGCTACATCGCTGAAGTGGAAACTAGATTTATCGCGCCCTGACCACCATATTGGCAAGCAGACACATCAACCGCCTGCACAAGAACTAGTGGAAGTCTCTTCTAGCTTACAAAACCCTCACCGCCGTCGCCAGGCAGACAAATGAAATAAGAGTCAGTCCTGAGATACGGATGACGGGCTCTCCTGAACCGAGAGCTAGAGGAGCCGAAATGATGAATGAAGGCTTGCAGACGGGAGAGGTAACATGTATTCTTTCTTTTTTCTTCAACTCGCCTCCTCGAAAAGAACTCCTCCCGTTAGTTAACGGAGCTGTTTTTAACAGTCCACGGATTGTTATAACCCTGAAACAGACAGGTTTAACGGAAATTATAAGATAATCACATATCCTAAAGAATAATAAACTACAACAACAGACCCCGCCACGAGGGATGTTAGTGGTTGGTATTTCGGAGGCCGCCATGGTAAATTTTCTTACCTCCACTTACCTCACATCCTATGTTGATGCTGTAGCCCGTATTAAGATGATTCTTTAGTCTGTCTGAGGATAAGGTAGCAACAAAAGAGGCTGTTAAAGAATAAAAAGCAGTACCGAAGTTCGTGCCAACACAAGAGCCTGTCAGATTGAACCAAAGATTTGAGAGCCTTTGAGAAGTGGCGGGGGGCGGGGGGAGCAGATGGTTGGAGAGCCAATGGCCACGGGCAAGCGCCTAGATGAAATGTTCCTTTGCTACATCCCGGGTTTCAATATCCCCGCCCTCCTCAGCTGATGCGAGGGTACTATTGTCAGCCAAGGCCCGACAGCCTCCCTCCGCGACCGCAGCCCTGCTGTCTCTGTAGGTAATATTGTATCTTGGCACAGCTTCTCCATCTGGTGGCGGTTTGGCCACCCAGTAGAGAGTAGCTAGGTACCTAAGCTGGAAGTTTAGACGAGACGTCAGACCAATATTGGTCAGGCTTCTCGCAAAGGCCGTGTTGTCTCGGACTCACGTTAAGCCTAACTGCCTTTGGCGATTACATGCAGTAGCTCGAAGATAATTGAACTGGCACAGGAGCAGTGACTAACCCGATCGCACACACACGTATATATAGCAAACTCTTCCAACGTGGATACCGGACAGGATTCCCAGCTACATTCTGCCTGAACCTTGATTCCAATATGCATTTTCCATCTACCCTCGTCTCTTGGCTCTGCGTCATCGTGGTCCCTGGCCTTGCGGCACCAGACGTTCGTCGTACTGTCTCTCCCGACAATACGTGCGGGATACAGAATTCTGGACTTAATAATGGGTATACCTGTCCATCCGAACTGCCCTGCTGTGGCCAGTATGGATTCTGTGGGGCGGGAGATGCCTACTGTCTCACCTCAACGGGCTGCCAGACCGGATATTCGTACATGTCAGGCTCCTGCTACGCACCGACAGACGGTGCCACCATTTCGCCTGACAACACTTGCGGCAAAACAGGAGCCGGGGTGTATGGATATCGGTGCAACCCGAGCAACACACGCTGCTGCTCTCAGTAGTAAGTTAACCCGAAATAAACATACTATGCTTCTTCTATGGTGGTGCCAGGGACCGAGACTAATCAACTCAAAAGCGGCTTCTGCGGAAATACTACAGATTACTGCCAGATTGTCAATGGCTGCCAAAGGGCGTATGGGTTCTGTGTACCAAATGATGCATAGGCGAGATAACTTTGGGCTGCTGGCTGCGATGCCCTAGAGCGTTACAATTCTGCTTTCGTATGCGCTAGCATAAGCTCGATATTAATACAAGTATCTTCCTCCTGGGCCAAGCCTTGTTGTGAGGCCTGATGTTAGACCGCAGACGGTCGTCAGCACAGTACTCTCCTACTGCAATGATCAGCTTGGAGCCTGTAGTATGTAGTTGTTGCAGCTTTTCCAGGGTATAGATAAGGAATAAAGGGTTTAAAGTATAAGAATCTTATACTAGAACAGGGTTAGATTACCAGCTATAAGATTAAGTTTGTTGGTTCAATACTAGGATCCCATTCCTGGGGTAAAACAAAGGGCTAAAACTGGTTCATACTGTTGGTCTGGTCTTCTCTGTATCTGGTGGAAAGCAGTCTAGGAGCTCCAGAGAGCTCTTAAATAGCTTCCATCTTGATCACGTGGTTGCTCCCCACGTGGCTCCCATGGAGCTTCCAGCTTCCATATCCACAGCGAGCGAGCGCTGCGAATCTACTGTTCCAACACTGGCTCTTTTTCTCTTTCGCTGCGCTCGCTCGAGCGGTCATCAGCTGCTTGCCAGTGCTGGCTTTCCCACTCTATATATGCTCTTCCGAGCTCTCCGGTGGTCAATCTAGGTAAAAATGCATGCAGATAG